>JABCRI010000296.1:0-39961 GCA_015143295.1 Tetracentron sinense | reverse complement strand
CGAGAAAAAAAAATTAGTTACTGGTCCCCCCTTCTCTTCTTCTTATATTTTACTATATTTTTGATTAAATATATTTTTCGTATTATATCATATATATCTATCATTTCAACATCTTTATGGTAGTGCCGCATTATTGGGATTTCCAGAGCTTTTCGTGCCGAACACCTTTATACACCTGCAACACTTTACACTCGTACCACGTGCCTAGGTACCACTGAATTAGTGACCCTTTGCTTAGAAGTTTTCCCTTATGCAAGCTAATGCAACTCTTTGATAGTCATCAGAGCATCTAGTGTGTCGAGTGTACAACGAGGAGAGGAACCCCACTTGTTCCTTGTGTGATGAACGACCTGTACATGGGTTATTCGAAAAAAAGCTTTTGATGGATATTTGGAGCTGTTGAAGGCCTTATGTGCCATACAATTTCATATGAGACTCCCACATTGGGAAGATGTGCACTAGGGAAGAATTTTCAGCATGTTTCTTTATGTCATAGTTTAATTACTTTGGGCTTTATACGGCCCTAAGTGTGGTACTCGTGAGTTATAATGTTAGTTTAGTATTGAGGGGTACTTTAGTCCTATTAACAATGTTATTAAATTTTTTATTATGTTTAATCTTGGTCATCGATTAGTTTAATGGCATAGCACATTTCGCAGGAGGTTTTAAAGAGCCTTTATAAATAGTTATAAAGACTCTTTTATGAGATACATAATTTTTATGAATAAAATATGAGAGCTTTTTGGCTTTTAGAATCTCCTGTGATGGGAATGATGTGATGCCAATCTTGGAGTGATTCCAAAGTAATCTTCTCGATCTTTCCTCTCTTCTCCATTATTCTTCCTCATTTTTCTGTTTTCTATTGTAAACCCTAATCTCCCAAGTAAACCCTAAGTCCCAAAACCCTAGAACCCTTTCTCCTTGCTGCCCCCTTGTTCTACAGCCCTACTCTTAAGCTTATCCTGCTGTTCCAGAAAATCTGGAGTTGCACTATCGCTGTCAAGTCCTATTCCTCCCTGTTACAAGCCCTAATCTGTCCTTGTATTGCTGTTACAGCTATTATAACCCAATCAAACTGCAGGACAGCCATACCATCCCCAAACAGCAAGATCTCTAAATCCCAATCCTAGATTTTGAAAGTTTTTTGACTATTGCTGCTGGTTTGTATTATTCAATTCAATAGGAATTGAAGATAGGTCTCACATGCATGTTTCAACCTATAACCATTGTTGAGCCTAGCTTAATCTTTTGAAACCCTCAAATTGGCAAAGGAATATTATTGGTTATTGGCCTAAAATCTCTAAGCTAGTGGAAGTTCCTACTTCCATTACAATCACCCGATCAAATTCGAAAGTTCATTATTGCGGGACTGTGATTGACCTAGGTTGTTTAGTAATTCTAACTTGATTTTCTTTTGAGTAAAATTGTGAACCTTGATTGTTTATGGGTCTTATTAATGCTACAATTTTAAATTCAGATCTCTAAAGCATCATCCTAGGTTAGTTTGCATTGTCCTGCAGCACTCTTATTGAAGTCATCCATTACCTTCGGAATGTTTGCCTCATAGGCCTTGCCAATAGAAATTGTTGATTTTGAATCTCAAAAGAAGAGAAAATGATCAACCCATGGATGACACCACCATATTTACAACTTCTATGCCCTAATAATAAGAATCTCTCATCTTCCTGTGATTAGCATTCAGTTTGAATCTCAAAAGAAGAGAATAGGGCCAATCCCATGGATGAATCAACAATATTTACCACTTTGATGGCCTTAACAATAAGAATACATCATCTTCCTTTTAGCCAAAAGCTTTTTTCCATCCCAGAAATCGCTTCCTCAAATAAGAATATATCATATTCAATAAGTTGTTATTAAATAGTAAATATTTCATATGGTCAATACTAATAGAGTTTGAGTGTTTTTAGAAGTATTTTATTGCTAGAGTCATTGCTAAATTAGGGTTTGTACCTTTAAGTCAAGTTAGAAGAGTATTTTGATAATTTAAAATTTCTAGTAATTTTTGGATTGAGTATTTAGAGTCTAAATAAGAGTTTTAGTTGCTTTAGAATACCTCTTATTTTACTTACAGATCGACTCTAATTAAAAAAGTATGAGGGTTGAAAGACTATCCTTCAAGGGGAAGGACCAAGGTTTTAAACTTTGGTTTTGGTATAACTTCAGCCACCTAGGGAAGTAGAAACATTTTGTGAAAATTTATGGAAGTCGAAGGAAATATAGTAAAAGTTTTGGAAATTGTGGAGACATTATGGAAACCATAAAACATGTAAAATGATATATGTGTATTAATATACACTCACAATTTATTATTTAAGGAGATAAATAACAAAATGCATAGTTATAGTGCATGTGTCAAAGTTATTATAAAGTAAAACATTCCAAAAAGAAATTGATGTAGGCCAAACTAGGGAGTCATTCATTTTGAAATTGTGGACTTCCCATCTAATATATTAGGGTGGCTCTTTAAAGTGCAGAATACCCTAAAGAATCAATTTACCTCTAGAAAATAATCCCCAAATATAATTATCTCACTCAAATATCAAATTCTTCCTAAATCAATCTAGACTAAATATAATAATCATATTCCCAAAATATCAAAGAAAACTAAATTCAAAATACCTATTTTAGTCCTAGAATTGAGAATTTTCTAACTGAAACCCTAATTTAACTCTTTTGATCAAATTAATTGAGGGGTTTTGTTCCTAGATATCAATTTGATTTTAGGAAACCCATCAATTTCAGTTTAGGACTCAGTTATTGAGATCAAATGAAGTTTCCATATAATTGAAGCCCTAATTTTACTCTCTTGATCAAATTAATTGACGGGTTTTGTTCCAAGACATCAATTTGATTTTAGCAAACCATAAATTTGAGTTTAGGACTCATGTATTGAGATTCAATGAAGTTTCTAACTTTCTAGAAAATTTAGTTACATCTTAAATCCTTCGGGTCTTTAACATATTGACCTAGACTTGTCAGATCAACCTAAAATTTATGTAAAACCTAAAATTTTTCTCATACATCATTATTATGACCTTGATTTTTAAGTTAGAGTGATGATAAATTACAAAAATACCCCTCTATGTGAAATATACAAATTTGGGGATTTTGATAACTAAGGTCGATCCCTTGATTAAATCAAGGTTGTCGCTTCCGGGCTAGATCATTTACTAACTCCGTTGAAGTAAAATAGCAGAGTCTATCAATCAGCTTTGAAACACAAGATATAAACATTGGCTTCTAGCCTCACTCATGCAGAGCAGATTGATCCTTGACACTTCTAGGATTTGGACGTTAGATGGATACTTTCTCTACGCCCTCAAACCGATGCATACTTCTTTGTTTGCTGACACCAGGATAAGTTAGCAAAGACTTCCCACAAGCACGGATTTTCGCCCATCCTTATGAAATATAAGCATGCACGCTTGAGTAATAGCTTGCTCCTTGTTTCTCCATTTAAGTTTTCCCAAAAGAATGTGGGGCTTGGATTTTCCATTGGGATATGATAAATTCATATATCTTATGAGAGACTATTAAAAACTGACTTTCTGGGTGTTTAATGTATTCTTGAAAAGCATCCTACCGTTGTCAGTTTCTCCACTAAGTGTTTGGAAATTAAATTGTCGCAACTACCTCCACCAATCACATCCAATCTTATCCCAAAATCTGTAATTGCAGCCATTTCTTCCTTGATGGAAGTGTGTTCCCACACCTCAAACTTGCATTAAGACCAAAAGTTGGTTTAGGATAAAACAAACGGGAATATACAAAATTAAACAAATAGAAAAAATCTTACCAAGTAGGGTAAATTAGCATCAAAATAGTAAAATACTAAGCATAGCATTATATCATGGACATGAGAATCACACAAAATCTTCAAGAAATGGATGAAGAAGAATCATTCTTCTAGAAGAACTCAATTTATTAGTAATAAAAGTCAGGTTAGCTACTCCTAAGAAAACGCAACAACTTAAAGAGAACTATCCAATTATATAAGAAACTTCTTGACTAATCCTAATTCAACCTAAACCATCTTTATCATAACTTCTAGAGCTCCCTTACATACATAATCCAAATAAGAACACTCAAGATCTTATTAAAAATAGTCAAATATGTTCAGCATCCAAAATCCATTGCTTTATCATAACTGCTAGATCTCTCAACATAATCCATAAAGAAAAAACAAAATTTGCTAAAAGAAGTCAAATATCATTATTACCTAAATCCATGTATGTCCTTTCAATTCATTTTCTTTGATTTTTCACAGATATGCAGGCTTCCCTTCTCTTTTGCGACAATCAGGGGCGGAGCCACATGGGGCCGGGGGCTGAAGGGCCCTGAAATTTTGAGAATTTTGTTTTACTATAGTATTAATAGCCTGGGAGAGGGGTGGAGCCGGGAGGATGGGGGCTCTAGCCCCCCCTAAACTTTTGAGAAAAAAAATATATTCTATACAAACAGACACGATGGCCCTCAAATTTTTTTCCCGGGGGCTACACCTCGGAACCCCCATTGTTAAGCCACCCTGCAAGAGAATCCTGGCTGTGCCCCTGTCGACAAGTGATCCACTGTTGCACACTTGTACCAGGAGTTGATAAACCCAACTGGGTAATTGATTTCTTTCTTTGGACTAAAAGAAATAAAAGGAATGTGTTGTGCTTAAAACTCAGCTCATTAATCCCTCATGATGCCCACCAAATCATTTCCAATGTAATAATAGAGCCAATTTTGGCAATCTCATTTAAGATTGAAATAAAAATAAAAAAAACAAAAAAAAACATAGTTTTCAAGATGATCAATCCACTTTACAATCCTTCGATGGGCTAGAGACCATATGAATCTATAGTTGGTATTTGTTAAATTAGAGGCATAAATACCAAATTGAAGCACAAAATGAGAAATTAAGCAGGATTCGCACCTGTGAGACCCAATCAATTGCGGAAGACATTAGACGGCATGGACCGCACCAATTGGCGACGAACTCAACGAGAACAGGAAGATGAGACTTCAAAACCGTGTCCGAGAACTGGCTCTCATTGATCTCCGAAACACCACAGCTAATCACAAATCTCCGAACTGAGATACCACTAAACCCTACTCTCCGTCGATTCTGAGACCAGAACAAGAGCTTCTTCGAAGAAAGAGAAGTTCTAGCCTTCAAGTTGCAGGTCGAAGAAATTGTACGAACGGGTGGGGCTGACAAACGAATGGTGGGTGTTGGATTGGAAAAGATTGTCTCCATGACCTTCCTTCTTCTCCTTCTCGAGATCGAGAGAAATTCTGAGTTGTAGTGATTTAAAGCATTATCCTTGGAGGAAGTTCTATTATATTCTGTTATCCGAAACGTTCGAACTAAACAAATGGCTGTCGCGCTTGTGTGCCTTTCGTTGTATAAGGGTAGCTTTTACGGCTCCTCTCTAGCCTCTATACCGTAGCGTGTTCGATAGCAGGTCCGGGGAGGCTAGGTCCAAGCCCAAGCCCAAGCCCAATGTCACGCGCATATGTTTAGTCTCACACCAGTTATGTACTGGCGTTCTGGGCCATTGATGTGGGAGTAGGCAGCATCTGAATTGGCTAATTACTTCGGTTGGCAAGCGCTCCGTGATAAAGGGGATCCACCCTTGAATCCCTACGCGCTATGAATTCGTCCAACACCCTCGATGTCCCTGGATCAGCTCTGATACCACTTGTCATGAAGCGCTTACCAACCAAAATGATTAGCCAATTCAGATGCTGCCTACTCCCACACCAATGGCTCGGAACGGCAGTACATGACTGGTGTGGGACTAAACATACGGCGCGACACCAAACCCAAGCCTAAAGAGTGAGAAACATAGTGCGCTTGAATAGCTCATTACTCACAACAACCAAAAAAAAAAAAAAACAGCTCATTATAGCACTTACATACTACTAATTAGGTTGATCTTAAATGAAGTCATTTGCACCATTGTATCATTTTATGCTGTTTTGTTCTAAATTTAGAAAAAGGTTATTGTAACGGATAAAATTCATAAAAATGAGTAAAAAGAAGGGGTAAAATAGGGTTTTCTCATGCTCACAAATTCTGACAATTTAGCCGACCTAAGCCCACTTGGGCTATGTGCTGGCTCACTTGAGTATTGTCTGACAGGTGATCTTATCATGACTGCACAAGTCATGATGACTAAAAATGCCTGTAAATAAGCAAGAATCACCAGAGAGAAAAGATGGATGGTGCAAAAGGCAAAGAGGATGGTGCGAAAGGCAAGAGAGGAGATCAGGAGAAGAAGAGGATGGAGCGAAAGGCAAGAGAGGAGATCAGGAGAAGGGATGGATGGTGTGAAAGGCAAGAGAGGAGAGAAAGGGCAGAAGAAGAAGAGGAAGAGGAAGAGGAAGAGGAAGAGGAAGAGGAAGAGGATGGTGCGAAAGGCAAGAGAGGAGATCAAGAGAAGAAGAGGATGGAGCGAAAGGCAAGAGAGGAGATCAGGAGAAGGGATGGATGTAGTGAAAGGCAAGAGAGGAGAGAAAGGGCAGAAGAAGAAGAGGAAGAGGAAGATGAAGAAGAAGAGGAAGAGGAAGAGGAAGAGGAAGATCTGAGAAGCTTGAGTCATTCACACCCCTACCCCAAAGTGCTGTGCAGGCCATGTCCGTCTGATGCTCTCCCTGAATGGTCACACTGCCACTTGCACGGCCTTGCAGTTAATCATCAGATGAGTGCAATCACACTTGAACTTGTGCCTGACGCTGTGAATGGTGCCAAACCCGTTGTAGCGTTATCTGAGCTGTGAATGGTGCCAAACGTTGTAGCGTTATCTGAGCTGTGAATGGTGCCAAACCCGTTGTAGCGTTGTCTGATGTGAATGGTGCCGAAACTCGTTGTCACGTTGTGCTGTGAGTAGTGCTGAGCTCGTCATCCGTTGTCACGTTGTGTTGTGCACAGTGCTAAGCTCGTTGTCCGTTGTCTGATGTACAATGTACCCGTCGTGAGCTGTACAACGTACACGTTGTTTGTTGTACAACGTACACGTTGTCTGCTGTACAACGTACCCGTTGTCTGATGCACAACGGATGCACAACGTATACGTTATCAGAGCTACGTTATCCGAGCTACGTTGTCAGTGCCTCCTGAGCTACGTTGTCAGTGCCTTCTGAGCACGTTGTCAGTGCCTCCTGAGCTACGTTGTCAGTGCCTCCTGAGCTAAGTTGTCAGTGCCTCCTGAGCTACGTTGTTAGTGCCTTCTGAACTACGTTGTCAGTGCCTCCTGAGCTACGTTGTCAGTGCCTTCTGAGCTACGATGTCTGTGCTTTGTCAGAGCTACGTTATCTGAGCCATATTCTTTGTGCCTCCTGAGTTACAATCTCCAGAGCATAACACCAGAGCTCGTCCTCAAGTGCATATACCCAGTGCCACACCAGAGCTCGTCCTCAAGTGCATATACCCAGTGCCTCACCAAAGCTCGTCCTCAAGTGCCTATGCCCAGTGCCCTCACGATAAGTATCTCTATACTGATGTGTTTGTGCCATATACTGTGCTTGTGCCTTATACCGATGTGCTTGTGCCATATACTGTGCTTGTGCCTTATCATGTGCTTGTGCCATATATTGTGCTTATGCCATATACTGTGCTTGTGCCTTATCATGTGCTTGTGCCATATACTGTGCTTGTGCCATATACTATGCTCGTGCCTTATCATGTGTTTGGTGCCTTATACTGACTTTATCATCGGAGCTTATTTCAGGGTGCACACCCGCCCCCTCTGACTCATTCACAGGTGGAGTTTTGCTATCATTCCTCTACCAGCCAAGCAGCTACAAAAGCGTGGCGTGCACAAGATTTTTTCCCTTTCAAATTGGCGCCGTCTGTGGGAAATCAAACCCTCTGTGGGAACCATTGGGAACAATTGAGAATGAGGCGAAGGGGCTTAGACAATCGCAAATGACGAGCATCTTCTACGTTTGAATGGGGCTTTCACTGCATGACAATAATCAAGAGGTAATTATCGAGTGCTTTCTCAAGTGAATTATCGAGTGCATTCTCAAGTGAACTGTTCAGTGCATGCTCTAGTGAATTTTCAATATTAAGTGAACTGTCCAGTGCATGCTCTAAGTGAATTTTCAATATCAAGTGAATTATCGAGTGAATTATCAGCCTATCAAGAGACTTATCAAGTGAAAAATCAAGTGACTTATCAAGTGAAAGATCAAGAGAAGTGACCAGTGCCATATCAAGTAAAAAACATCGTGAATGCAATGTCAAATGATGTCTTATCTGATATGTCTGAATACGGTGATGAGACACTTGTAGCTTCTTGATGACATGTCATCCGAGCAAGGTGTCTTACCACACGGTTCAACACATATCTAAGCATGATGCTCACTACGGGACCTCTGTGACTCAGTCAGATGCAGTGCCCAGTAAGCGACCAATTGGCTTATCCTCATGCAATGCTATCTGAGCATGGTGTCATGATGCCCTATTACGAGTCATTCGCGTGAGATAACATTTGTCTATATTTATGATGGTTTTTACTGCAAACTCATCCGTGTGCTTATCAAGTGAATTTCTGTGCTTATCAAGTGAATCTCTGTGCTCATGCATCTTCACGTATTCATACACATTCTCGTGCTCGAAGTACCTGATGACTTCATTTTTCTTGGTGTTGTGATACATGTACATTCCCGTGCTCTCTAACACATGCTCTGAGGTATTATGCACGAGAGCACGAGAAGCAATTGCTCTAACTTGGCTAGGGGCTGATACAAGCTCGTCTTCGCTGGTGAAAGCACAACGTATCAGTGACAACGAAGCATCTACAACGGAAGAGATCGGAGAACGGAACACAATCAGTGTCTGCGGACCAAGTAGACCCCTATCGTCTTTGAGAATTTTACCCATGGAGTGTTCTCGGCACCTCGAACGAAGTTCAAGGCATCGAGAAGGGGCTAAATGTAACGGATAAAATTCGTAAAAAGGAGTAAAAAGAAGGGGTAAAATAGGGATTTCTCATGCTGACAATTTAGCCGACCTAAGCCCACTTGGGCTATGTGCTGGCTCACTTGAGTGTTGTCTGACAGGTGATCTTATCATGACTGTACAAGTCATGATGACTAAAAATGCCTGTAAATAAGCAAGAATCACCAGAGAGAAAATATGGATGGTGCGAAAGGCAAAGGGGATGGTGCGAAAGGCAAAAGGGATGGTGCGAAAGGCAAAGGGGATGGTGCGAAAGGCAAAGAGGATGGTGCGAAAGGCAAGAGAGGAGATCAAGAGAAGAAGGAGGATGGTGCGAAAGGCAAGAGAGGAGATCAAGAGAAGAAGGAGGATGGTGCGAAAGGCAAGAGAGGAGATCAAGAGAAGAAGAGGATGGAGCGAAATGCAAGAGAGGAGATCAGTAGAAGGGATGGATGGTGTGAAAGGCAAGAGAGGAGAGAAAGGGCAGAAGAAGAAGAGGAAGAGGAAGAAGAAGAGGAAGAGGAAGAGGAAGAGGGAGATCTGAGAAGCTTGAGTCATTCACACCCCTACCCCAAAGTGCTGTGCAGGCCATGTCCGCCTGATGCTCTCCCTGAATGGTCACACTGCCACTTGCACGGCCTTGCAGTTAATCATCAGATGAGTGCAATCACACTTGAACTTGTGCCTGACGCTGTGAATGGTGCCAAACCCGTTGTAGCGTTATCTGAGCTGTGAATGGTGCCAAACCCGTTGTAGCGTTGTCCGATGTGAATGGTGCCGAAACCCGTTGTCACGTTGTGATGTGAGTAGTGCTGAGCTCGTCATCCGTTGTCACGTTGTGTTGTGCACAGTGCTAAGCTCGTTGTCCGTTGTCTGATGTACAATGTACCCGTCGTGAGCTGTACAACGTACACGTTGTTTGCTGTACAACGTACACGTTGTCTGCTGTACAACGTACCCGTTGTCTGATACACAACGGATGCACAACGTATACGTTATCAGAGCTACGTTATCTGAGCTACGTTGTCAGTGCCTCCTGAGCTACGTTGTTAGTGCCTTCTGAACTACGTTGTCAGTGCCTCCTGAGCTACGTTGTCAGTGCCTTCTGAGCTACGATGTCTGTGCTTTGTCAGAGCTACGTTGTCTGAGCCATATTCTTTGTGCCTCCTGAGTTACAATCTCCAGAGCATAACACCAGAGCTCGTCCTCAAGTGCATATACCCAGTGCCACACCAGAGCTCGTCCTCAAGTACATATACCCAGTGCCTCACCAGAGCTCGTCCTCAAGTGCCTATGCCCAGTGCCCTCACAATAAGTATCTCTATACTGATGTGTTTGTGCCATATACTGTGCTTGTGCCTTATACCGATGTGCTTGTGCCATATACTGTGCTTGTGCCTTATACCGATGTGCTTGTGCCATATACTGTGCTTGTGCCTTATCATGTGCTTGTGCCATATACTGTGCTTGTGCCTTATCATGTGCTTGTGCCATATACTGTGCTCGTGCCTTATCATGTGTTTGGTGCCTTATACTGACTTTATCATCGGAGCTTATTTCAGGGTGCACACCCGCCCCCTCAGACTCATTCACAGGTGGAGTTTTGCTATCATTCCTCTACCAGCCAAGCAGCTATAGACGCGTGGCGTGCATGAGATTTTTTCCCTCTCAGTTATCCCAAGCTTTACGCATCTACACACAAAAGAAAAAAATTATGGATAAAATGCCCATTGTCTTCAATCTTTCCTCTTTCTGTTATCTCCGACCAAAGATTCTGGTAATCTCTATTCAATTGACTATTGTTGATAATATATAACTAAGATATCCTGAAGAGGGGGCAGGATCTCTATTCCTTGAACACATTATAGAGATCAAAGATGTCAATTTACTTTCTTTTTTTTTGTAACCAATTGCACGATCCTTCTTCAAGGATCATGCAATTGTAGGAGGGTATCAGGATAGATTTAGATAATACAATAGAGTGATGTAATAAGGTGAGATGAGATACACACAGGTATGTTTAAATTTGAAATTTAAAATAAATTAGGATGAATTGGTTTGATTTAATTAGGATTAATTTTGATAGACTTTCTATCTTGAGATGATATAATATCTTTATAAGCCCTCTATGAGAATCATTTTAAATCATCAAATAATTATCAATATTCAGTTTCTATCATTCATCCCCATTAGGGTTTATATAGAGATTACATTGACCTCAACATTGAAACCTAATCTAATCCAAATTAAATCTATTTTATCATTGATTGATGCCAATCTAAAATTGTGATGAGATACACTTGATTAATGTAGTGTATTCCATTCACCTTATTATAGTACTTTTTAACATATTCCTTAATACTTCCCATCAAATATATAGAAATTAAAAAAATCTCCATGTAATTACCACTCATAGAAGTCCACTTGACAACTTTTGATCTCTACTTGATACGTATCAAGCGAAGATCAAAAGCTGTCAAGCGGACTTCTATTAGCAGCAAATACATGGCCTTCGATCTTCATTGCATGCTTGGTTGAGTCGGTTAGTCGTTTGCTTATTAATGGATGTGGAAGAACCAAATGGGCCTCTAATGGGCCAAATGAAAGGGCCTCTATTGGTCAAAGAAGGTTCTCTATTGACCTAAAAAAATGCCTCAAATGGGCTTGGAAAGCAGTGTCCTAATTAATAGGCCTGACATGGTTCAATGGCCACAAAAATCAGCCTCGAGAGGCTTGGATTGGGCCAAGGATACTGGCATCCAAGGCCAAAGATGAGGTGCCTCTAATGGGCATGAGCTGTTGAAAAAGGGCCTCTATGGCCTTGTGAGTTGACTCACTCAACTTCAATTTTTTTAAACATCTTGGTTGAACATGATATATAAAAGCAACAGCTCTTCTCCTTTGCAAGTAGTTGACGACTACACAATATCCAACTTCAAGACATCAGGGAGTTATCAAGAGGCCAAGCATCCAACCATCCTCTCTCTTGCAACTATTGCAAGAGCTAGAGGATGAGCACATGCTCAATCGTGTGTGAGAGAAAGATGGAGGCAAAGGAGTGTGAAGTGAGAGAAAGATGGAGGCAACGTAAGAGTGGAATCGTATTCAAAACAAGCTACTCTATTATTGGGGGACGTATTGGAGGCATGTTGTGGTGGGGCTCCTTTTATCTAGAGATGCACAATGGTTTATCAATATTGCTTGGGGGGTTCCCATTGGCCAAGGATAGGACTTGGCGAAAATGTGTGTTGGCTGTTTTTTTTTTTTTTCCTTTTACGAGTAGGATGACATGACTGTGGACTGGATAGTGATGTTTGCGGTCAAATGGCAGTAAGTTTGGATGGAAAAGAATGATAAATAGCTTTGGAACAAGGAGAGGTTTATGCCAAACGAGTGGCACACTGCCACCAGCAAGCCGGAAAAAAAGCAGTACTAGAAGGAGAAATTACAAGGTTGTCAACCAACCCGCTCTAATACCATGATAGAAACATAATATTGATAATACTTGAATGATTACAATGACCTTCATTAGGGTTTATATAGAGATTACATTGACAATAGAAACCTAATCTAATATAATTCTAATCAAATCTATTATATATATCTTTGATTGATGCCAGTTTAATATTGTGATGAGAAACACTTGAATAATATAGTGTATCTCAATCACCTAATTATAATACTCTTAACATAGTCCCTAATAAGAAGCGGAGGTTTACAATCATAAAATGGGACCCTACCTCACTTCAAACGCTCAAAAATTGAAGCGACTTAAAAAAAATTGGATAATGCTAGCATCACTTATTTTTACCACTCACTCTCTTTTTGATTTGGAGAGAGTGTTAGTGGAAAATGGAAAACAATAACACGTTTTTTCTTTTTTCCATAAAGAAAGTGAGTTTGAAAGAAAGTGATGCTAGATAACCTATTCCAATGTAGACTATTCGTGATAGGTTAGTATCACCTCTCATGTAACAACCCATAATAGAAATCCGTGAAACCAACACTAGTAGTACATGTGAATGATCTTTTCATATGCATTAACGCAAAAATCTTAACAAGTGGTATTCACCCAAATAAAATTGCATAAAATTCTAAAGAGACCCCACACTATATCAAAACTAGATTTTCAATTGCTTTAGGGTGGTTATGAGACCCAATGAAAATGTGTCTTACCACTTGGGGCTCTATATAAGGAGGGTGAAAAAATCCGGTGAACCTCAAATCTAAGGTTTGAGTTGACAACTCACAAAATCAAGAGGATGGTTAGGTCTCCCTACTTAAGTTATTAACTTAGGGGATAATGAACTTAAAAGTGCGGAAATAGAGACAAAAAACGAACCATAACACAAGGATTTTTACGTGGAAACTCATCCGGGAAAAACCATGGGACTTAATCCAGCCAAGAGATATCACTAAGACAAAGTCAACAAGAACTTACAAGACTCAAACTTGACTCCTTCGGACTTGACACTACGATCCTTCAGTTCTTAGTTTTCCACGCCTCGAAAAGTCATCACGTACTCACAAGTCCCATGATCAACCGCAGCCGTTCGTACTTCTCTTAGATCTCCAAAACAGCCACGATCTTCCGATCGGTCTTCGTCAATGACGGCTTCGGATTCCACCGATCAAATCACACATCCATGATCCTTCTTGGATCGATCTCCTTCGCAAAGACTCCGGAACACTCCGGCCAAGTAGTTCTTTCCAGAATGGGTTGATGGTTTGATTAAATCAAACTCTAGATGGACTCCATCAATAGGAAAGTTCAAGCAAGCTAGAATGGAGCATTGACTTGCAAAATCTAGGATGGGAGAAGAACTAACAAAGGGAATGAGAGACAATAAAAATTAGAGCTTTTATGAACTCTAGAGATAATTAAAAATACTCTCTATACTCTCCCAAAGTTGTTGTTCATGAACTAGAAGAGTTCTAGTTAAATAGAGTGTGAGCGCGGGATTTCGAATTCACAAAAGGATGTGTTGTACCCTCTCGAGTGTGAGGCTTGATTTAGAGTCGCCACTTATTCATTCAGAAGAGATAAGGCTGAGGTTTCCGTTTTACAACAGTTACCTACTCCCTAGGTTTAAGCCAATTAAAGTCAATGTTCGTTAAAATGTCTGAGTGTTTAAGTTAACACTAATCCAAGAAGGGAAAAACTAACTAGAGTCGAACCCGGGTTGGGTTGCTTATGTACTCACACAGTGAGATCAGACCGAGCGTGGTTCTGGCATGTGAGCCTGTGCCGAGGTTAGAGGTGTGTGTGTGTGCACCAAGGGTGGCTAACAGGGCTAGTCCGGTAGATTAGGGTTCGATAGACCGAGGTTGGTTACGTGCATGGTTCAAGCCCAATAGGCTTAGGGGTAGTCCAGTAGACTAGGGCTAGGCCAGGTAGGCCAAAAGGGAGTTTCATCGAGGTTAGGGTTACTAACCGGGGTTAGACCAAACTAACCATGGTTAGTGTTACTAACCACAGTTAAAGGGAGGTATGATCAAGCCCGGTAGGCTAAGATAGGGCCCGGTAGGTCGAGGGTAAGTCCGGTAGACTAGGTTTTATGCCCGGTGGGCCAAAATTGAAAGTAATCGCAGTTAGGGTTGCTAACCGGGGTTAAGGGTGATTTACCCTTGGTTAGGGTCGCTAACCAGGGTTGAAAATGAGCCAAAGTCAGTTTTATGGTCTAAGAGGTGTTTTGTGAATTTTTCAGATTTTGTTGGGGGTTAAGGGCTGCTTAACCATGGTTAAGGGTCTTAATTAGGATTAAAATGATCACTGAATACCATTCTGGAATCCTCAGAATATTTCTGATTTTTTTAAATTATTTTTTCAGAATTTGTGGGGTTAAGGGGTGCTTAACCATGGTTAAATATCAACCAAGGATAAATTTAACCATGGTTAAGGGTTAGGTTAAGTCCAAATTGGGCCCAGGGAGCTAGGCAGGGCCTAGAGTGGCCTCCTACTAGGCCTGGGCCCTTACAAATAGCCTAAAATTAAAAATAGCTTAATGGCGGTAATAAGATTACCGACATTATAACTGTAATTTTAACCACAGTTTGCACACTGATAACTCAGGTTAGGAGCTAACCCAGGGTGTTCTGAAAGCATGGGATTGAAGAGGGGACTTCAAGGAAGATAATGAGCTTGGGGTGGGCCCCAGGGATGGTCTAGAGTGGGCCCCACAGAGTGTCAAAAGTGTTGTGAAATTTATCCAGATCAATGATCTCTAAGACCTAGAGGGGGGGTGAATAGGTCTATCTAATAATTTCTAACCAATTTTAATTTTTCAATTAATATGTTTAGAAATCAATGATTAATTCAATCAGACAATCCACACAAATCAAACACAGAAGATTTTTACGTGGAAAACCCTAACGGGAAAAAACCACGGGACCTTGTCCAGCAATAAACTTCACTATGAAAAGATATCAAGTACAAGACAAGACCTTACCAAAACAGAAACGACGTTCCTAGGTATAGACTCTTACTCTTGATTTCCACGAACCAGCAGGTTCGATCTCCGCCTTAGCAGCTTCGGTTCCACACCGACCAAATCTTTTCAAGCGACTTCAAATCCACGATCACACACGATCGATCTCCTTCCACGAAGGCTCCGGATCAAACACCGGACACACACAAGGTGTAGGGTTGTGAATCAATTTAGTAAATTTTCAAACCCTAGAGGGATCTCATACAGATCTGAGATCACACAATGCAAGATCAAAGGTTTAGATCTCTACTTGCATTCTCTAGGATCTAAGAAAGAGGAGGGGTCAACAAAGATCTAATAAAAGCAATAAGAAAAACCCTAGAAGAGTTTCTCAGACCTCTACTCTTTCAAAAATATCAAAGACCCGAATTAGGTCTCTCAAAATTTGTTTATATAGGGTTAAAAAAAGAATCCAGAAAAAGAAAAATTCTTTTTACGGGGACCGATCGATCGGTGCTCACTACCGATCGCTCGGTCCAAAACGGATCGATCGGTTCTAATGACTGATCGCTCGGTTCTAAATCACCTCTCTGGAAAATTTCCCCATACAAATATTTGGTCCAGTCGATAGCCACCGATCGCTCGGTAGGCCACCGATCGATCGGTCTCAATACCGAGCGATCGGTTGAGACAGAATTTTTGCCAAAATCATTTTCATTTTATTTTTATTTGATTCAACTAAGATCAAATAACTTTGGTAGGCTTAAAACTATCCTCCTAGGTATTTTTAGGGTTATCTAAGTCAAATCTAACCTAGGTAGGGTCTCTAAGTCCATTACCTGTCTAGATCCGGAGTAGAAGCTTTTTCCTTCACTTTCTTCAATCTTCTTTAAGATTTAGCTCTTCTCTTCTGACAAGTTAAACATGACTCGACGACTCGACTCAACTGACCTATCTAATGATCACGGAATTTGTCAACACCTATTTAGGGATTTACAATCTCCCCCTTTGGCAATTCCGGGACAAAACAAGACTAATTCATATACTAGGTTCAAATTTTCCCAATTGATTCAAAAATGGAAAATTGACCTTTACATGACTCAAAAATAATTACATGACTTTTGACATGTTAACTTGTCATGATTTACCAAACTTAGAACCTGTTTGCCTGCACATGCTAAATCAAAAACCTGTGAAGCATGGGAAATAAAATATAGGATAAGAATGAAAATATGTATAATCAGTCAAAACCATTCACAATTCCACAATTCACAATCCATAACAGGTTAGTATTCCAAAATCTCATCCATCATCCATAACATCTATAATACCATTTAACACATTCTCCCCCTTTTTGGCTCGAAATGCCAAAGGTGGATTAGAAAAGGAAAGCATAAACCATTGAAAGGAGATGAGATAGAAAATAATTAGCATAAACAATTCAAATGTATACATCCATATCAAGTCAATAATATCCAAGTAGGTTTGTACTAAGTACAACCAAGACAAAATACATCAAAATGTCAAATAAAAACTGTCACTTGACTAAGATAAACTCCTATCACGAACTATCACTCCTGGTCATCATCAGAAGTGAGCTGTGACTCATAGTAAGCCCGAAAATCTCGAACATCTCTCTGTACTCCTAGCACGGCTGCATTGAGAGATCCAAGTCTACCACGAACCTCTGTAGTAAACTCCTCGTATGATGAAATATGAGTCCGGAGATCCATCTGCATCTCTCTCATCATCCTCCCAAGATCATCCAAAGTGGTCGGTGGAGGACGAGATGACCCAACACCAACTTCTGCTCCCTCCTCTGTATCTCGAACTGAGGCATGTGAGAAACTCTGAGATAGGGTCTTTTTATTGATTGGACCTTTAGGTACTCGAGTAGGAGCACCAGGAGGTGCAAATACCCCTTGTAAACCAAGAAGTTTAGTGATAAGAGATCCAAAAGGAAGGGCTCCAACTACAGTGTCAGATCGATGAGCTTGGAACATCAAATCGATAAAATGTGCTCCAAGATCAATATCATCCCCACGAAGAAGACTGAATAGAAATCGAGCTCTTTCTTCCCTAAGGTCTGCAGTATGAACCTTTGGGTGGATATTGGCACTCATGACTAGGTTTACAAGTCTTGCATCCCTAGTGAGTTTAGACACTTCAATGAGAGAACCAACCCAAAATGAAGGAGTGCCACTTAGAAAGGTAACAACTTGTTCCATGGTTTCTTTATCCTCATCAGTCTTATATCTATAAGGATAATAAGCATTTGGAACTCGAGGACAACCAAGAATAGCAGCAATTAAATCAGGATTTATTACCACAGATTTTTCTAAAGCTTTAGTTTTGAAAGACCAAGTTTTCAAGTTGATATCAGAAAAATTGGAATAAAATTCCTGAACCAACTGAATAGGAGCTGGACATGATAGATGGAGAATACCTTCCCATTTACGATCGGTAATGAGTTTAGGAAGATAATAATCAGCAAAGTCTG
This sequence comes from Tetracentron sinense, assembly GCA_015143295.1. NCBI lineage: Eukaryota > Viridiplantae > Streptophyta > Magnoliopsida > Trochodendrales > Trochodendraceae > Tetracentron > Tetracentron sinense. The sequence continues at coordinate 22,080 of JABCRI010000296.1, read as the reverse complement.
AAATTTGAATTCCACGCTCAACCATGATAGCCTTCTTGCTAAAATATTCACGGTAAAGTTGAGCAGCCGAAGGATTAATGAAAGAAGATGATAGACTGGCATGGGAAGATGAGGCTTTACCCTTGTTTTTACCAGTTTTATCAGCCAAAGCCTTTTGGCGATTCTCAGCAGTAGAATCAATGATTCTACGAATTGGTCTGTCCCCAATGGAAATACCATGCCCTATTGGTGTGAAAGTAGATGGCTCTAGGTTTTCCTCATCTTGAGGAGGATCCTCTTGGTTGTTGAGGACCAACCTCCGACGTTTGGGAACGCCAGACATGAGATAGGCAAGAAGGATTAACGACAAAACGAAAGCCATGGAAGAAAATGCAAGAAAACAATGCCCTAGACGAGAAAATCAATCTAAATCGAAGAAAATCCACAAATCTTACCTTTTAGATGCTTGGGAAACCTTTAGAATAGAAAGGAATGACCGTATGAAGGATTTGTAGGAGAAGGAACCGAGGGATCGCTCTGGAGGTCAGAGAACAAGTGAACAAAAAAAAATAGAAATGAGGGTTTTATAACACTGTTCACGAAAGACCGATCGATCGGTCTTTAGCACCGAGCGATCGGTGGTCTGAAAATTTTTTAAAAATTTTACAATTAAAACCTTTTCTCCCCCTCAACCAATGGAACATTGAAAATTCATTTGCACCTCAAAATGACCAACTGACCAAAAAATATGCAACATGTGATTTCATAAAAATCATAAATAATATTCACCCAAGAATTGATATATCAAGTATAGACATAAACAAGGATTATGTAAACATTAATTGATTTTCACCGGTGATTAAATATGGTATTTGCATCAAATTCATAATCAGAGTCAAGATACAATTAGAAGTAATGTGAATATGAAATAAAAATTCAGTACTTGACTCTTTGAATTGGTTTCCTTCCTTAATCTAGATTTTGACATTATATTTCAAATGGGACTCTAAAATTTTCAAAAACTAGATTTAAAACCAATAATCATCCATATTTATCTGATGAGCAATTTTTACCCCAAATTTGACTAACAAATTTATTTCATTTCTTTTTCAGTCAAATTGTACTCATTCTGAAAATTCTTTTTGGAGTACACATATATAGTTTTTAGTACACTGGTGACTTTCACTCAAGTGAGAAGGTAGCTCTTTCTAATGACAGTAGGGGCTTTCACACTAGCAATCCATATAGATACCTACTGTTTGTCTAGGTAGCCATTACTCACTGTTTGCATTCACTAGTAGCTATCACACAAACTCACAGGTAGTCCTTTCCATGTCAATAATTTTTATATCAAGGGGGCTCACCTTATGGAATTTTTTATGACATTGGTTATTCTAGATTTGATTAATCTAGGGAACCATATGGTATAATATCAGAACCTTTAAATAGGAACTAAAACCATTTAAAGAATTAGTCAGAGTGCATCTGCAAATTAGAACATCATTGTATGCTCAACTCTAACTGAGGTTAATTAGCATGACCAAATTCAATCACAAGATCGAACCAACAATTGAACTATCCTATTTTATTCAATCCTATGAAATATTTATTCTTGGATTATATGGTTAAATATGATTTCAAGGAAATAACATTAAGCAAAAAGATAGGAAAAATAAGGTCATACAAACACATTATTTTTTGCAATATTTTTCAATTTTTGAATGTTTTTGGATTTTTATTACATAAAAAAAATATAGCTCTATGACATAAATAGAACATGAAGAACACATAGGCTATGAAACAAGTACACCATTACTCAACTCCACACAAACCGATGGATTTCCTAAGGAGTTCAAACCTAAGGGAATCTAAAGGTTTTGTGAGAATGTCCGCATATTGATTCTCTGTTTGGACATACTCAATAGACACAACTTTTTGCTCAACAAGATCACGGATGAAGTGATGCCTAATGTCTATATGCTTTGTGCGAGAGTGTTGTACGGGATTTTTGGAGATATTGATTGCACTTGTGTTATCACAATACACAATCATAGTGCTTTGATCAATCCCATAATCCTTCAACATCTGTTTCATCCACAAAAGTTGGGTGCAACAACTACCAGCTGCTATATACTCAGCCTCGGCTGTAGACAAGGAAATGGAATTCTGCTTTTTGCTAAGCCAAGCAACTAAGCAGTTTCCAATATAGAAACACCCGCCGGAGGTGCTCTTCCTATCATCAGTATTTCCAGCCCAATCAGCATCGGAATACCCCACAACAATGACATTGGTATCGAAAGAATACCAGAGTCCTAAGGACATAGTTCCACTCACATAGCGAATGATACGCTTGACAGCAACTAAGTGAGACTCTTTGGGATTTGCTTGATAACGGGCACATGCTCCAACACTAAAGGCTATGTCGGGTCTAGTAGCAGTTAGGTAGAGCAAACTACCAATCATGCTTCTATAATTAGTCTGATCGACATCCTTCCCTGAAGTATCTTTACTAAGCTTTATAGTAGTACTCATAGGAGTCCTAGCATGCTTAGCAGAACTCATTCCAAATTTCTTCACTAGATTTTTTGCATATTTGATTTGAGATACTGAGATCCCAGAATCCAATTGCTTGATCTGAAGACCAAGGAAGAAACTTAGCTCACCAACCATGCTCATTTCAAATTCATTTTTCATTTGTTCAGCAAATGAATGAGCATGTAAGTCTAATGTGGAACCAAATACTATGTCATCAACATATATCTGGGCGATGACAATATCACCTTTTACATTCTTTATGAAAAGGGTTCTGTCTACTCCCCCTCTCGAAAATCCGTTTTCCAAGAGATAAGTAGTCAGCCTCTCATACCAAGCTCTTGGAGCTTGCTTTAAACCATAGAGGGCCCTTTTTAGTCTATAAACTTGATCAAGGTGATGTGGATCTTCAAACCCTTTTGGTTGTTCCACATAGACTTCTTCATGTAGAATGCCATTCAGAAAGGCACTCTTAACATCCATTTGAAAAAGTTTGAATTTCATATGGCAAGCCACAGCTAGAAGAATTCTTATTGATTCTAGCCTGGCTACAGGAGCAAAAGTTTCATCGAAGTCAATACCTTCAATTTGGGTGTATCCTTGTGCAACTAACCTAGCCTTATTTCTTATGATAGTACCTTTTTCATCAGATTTGTTCTTGAAAATCCATTTGGTACCTATCACATTTGTATTGTTAGGCCTAGGTACTAAATACCAAACATCATTCCTAGTAAACTGAAGTAACTCTTCTTGCATTGCATTTATCCAATTATCATCTGCAAGAGCTTCAGCTACATTCTTGGGTTCAAAAGATGAAGTATAGCAAATGTAGCTAACTTCATTTTCAATTTGTTTCCTCGTTCTCACTCCACTTTCAACATCACCAATTATATCAGTGGGGGTGTGAGGACTCATGACCCTAGAATGTGTAGGTTTTGATGGAGATGTTTGCTTATCAATAGGTGGTGTTGAAATAATTTCAACATTTACATTTTCAGCACTTTCATCATCCTCACGTTGCACATTTTCAACACCGGAGTCATCCACAACTACATTTATGGACTCCATAATTGTAGAGGTTCTCAAGTTATACACTCGATAAGCTCTACTGTTGGTGGAATATCCAAGAAATATCCCTTCATCACTCCGGGATTCAAATTTTCCCAGTTGCTCTCTATCCTTAAGGATATAGCATTTACTTCCGAATTCTCGAAAGTACTTGACACTAGGTTTCTTGTTATTCCACAACTCATATGGGGTTTTCCTTGTTCCAGGTCTTACAAAAACTCTATTAACTATATAGCAAGCAGTGTTAACTGCCTCAGCCCAGAAATGAGAAGCTAGATTGTTGCTATGAAGCATAACTCTAGCCATCTCTTGGAGAACCCTGTTCTTCCTCTCTACTACACCATTCTGCTGAGGTGTAATAGGTGCAGAAAATTCATGTTTGATACCCGACTCATCACAAAAGTCGTTGTACTTAGAGTTTTCAAACTCCTTTCCATGATCACTTCGAATTCGAGTGATTGGGCATCTTTTCTCATTTTGAATTTTCAGGCAAATACTTTTGAAATTGTTAAAAGCATCGGATTTCTCTCTTATAAATGCCACCCATGACATTCTTGAGAAATCATCAACCATGACTAGGATGTATCGCTTTCCACCTAGACTTTCAGTTCTTGTAGGACCCATAAGGTCCATATGAATTAATTCCAGTGGATATGAAGTAGCAATACTTGAAGTCTTCTTATGTGGGGTTCTAATTTGTTTACCAATTTGGCATGGCCCACACACAGTAGTAGAAGGCTTTCCTAGTTTGGGAACACCTCTCACAAGCTCTTGCTTAGAGATTTTACTTAGGTCTTTGAAGTTCATATGACCTAGTCTTCGGTGCCACAAATCAACCTCCTCAATTTTAGTCTTATAACAAACATTTGAGGGAATAGGACTGGGAGTTAAGCCGTAGCAATTGTCAGTGGTTCTCAATCCTTCTAGAACACACTTACCTTTACCATTAATGACTAAGCATTTATTTTGGGTAAAGTGCACAGCATGATTATCATCACATAGTTGACTTATGCTAATTAAATTAGCTTTCAGTCTTTCAACTAACAAGGCATCTTTCAATTTAGGTATGCCTGGTGAATCGATGATACCCTTTCCTTTGACTAAAGACTTGCTTCCATCACCAAAAGTAACAGTCCCATCAGGACAGTCCTCAAATTGAATAAATAAGGACTTGTTACCTGTCATATGCCGAGAACACCCACTGTCAAAGTACCACATTTCTGTGTTTTGGGCTTTCAAGGCAGTATGAATGACAAAGCACTTAAGGTCTTCCTTTCTTACATACACAGTCTTTAAACTTTATTTAGATCTTTGATCATTAATCTGTGTAGTAGAGACCTTTTTCCTTTTTGTCCTCCTTGACCTTTTTCTGTTTTGTTCAGTTCTAGTTTTTTGATAAATCAAATTATTTCCTCTTGAATAATCATTTGGAATAAATTGACCAGTTCTTGTTCTAGAGATTTGAGCAATTCTATTAACATCATCGCTCAACATTCTAGATTTTTCAGCTAGAACCTGAATCTGCCTTTGAAGAGTCCCTTGACATTGATTTTGGTTCCATGAACCATTTCGGGGAGCTCTCCTAAATGCATTACAATTTGGTCGAATGTGACCTCTCACACCACAAAAATGACATGTGGGTATGAATCTTGGTAGAGGAGGAAGATTTCTTCTAACTGGAATTTGATTCCTTAAAGCATTCACTCTAGGAGCTGTATTTCTAGGCGTTACAAAATTTGTATAAGCCTTAGTACTTGATGTAGAAGGTAAATTTTCTTTAGGTTCAGAATGTATTGGCTCAAACACTGCACTAGCCATTGTTCCAACAGCTAAAGGACCAGTTGGTGTGTCAACATGTCCTATCCCAGATCTACTAGAATTTGATCCATACTTTCTAACTAATTCATCTAGGCAGCTAGTGTTACCAAACATTCTTCTTTTTCAAGAGTATAGACCTTCTGAATCAAGTCAGTCTTGTCTTTAAGGGTAATTTGATGTTCTTTTTCAAGAAATTTCACCTTATCAACAAGAGAAACTTTAAAAGTTTCCAGCTCCATTTGCAGAGTTTTTAACTCTTCAATTTCTTTCATGGAAGTGTCTCTTTCAACTTCTAATTTTCTGACCACATTAGTCAATGAGACATTCTCTTCCAAAAGACATTGAACTTTTATAACAAATGCTTCTTTTTCATTTTCCAACTGACTAACTAGTGCACTCTTCTCTTCTGCTACTAGTTTACAGATATCTCTTTCATTTTGAATAAGTTTGAGTTTTTTGCTCAAAGAGATTTTTGTTTTAGTCAGTTTCAAACTTTCAGCATACAACTTATCATAAGTTGTTTTCAAATCTTCATCACTTTCAGAGTCAGTTTGGCTCTTCTGTAAGTCATCACTAGACTCAGTATGAATACTCTCATCACTTCTATCATTTTCATCAACCGCAGAGGTAGTCTCAAGAATCCCAGAAAGGGAAACAGTGAAAGCCGTATGATTTCCAGTATCTTCACTTGAAGAGGAACTGTCCGATTCTTCATTCTCGGAATCACTGTCATCCCAACAGGCATTCATCACCTTGCCCTTACTCTTCTTCTTGTTAGGACAGTTAGGTGAAATATGACCGAAGCCATGGCATTCATAACATTGAACACCTTGGGATTTCTTGTCGCCACTTTTGGAATTTTTCTTGTTTTCCCAGGGCTTAGACTTTGACTTCTCAAAAGTTTTTCCTCCCTGTTTGGGATTAAATCTCTTTTTCGTTCTAAAAAATTTTCGAAAATTTTTAACGAAAAGAGCCATTTCTTCCTCATTTATATCTCCATCACTGTCATCCTCATCCAAAGTTTCCTTGATGGTTTTCAAGGCTAAAGATTTATTTTTCTTGGATGGACGTAGATTGAGTTCATAGGTTTGGAGTGATCCAACCAATTCCTCAATCTTCAGAAAGTCAACATTTTTACTCTCTTCGATTGCAGTGACTTTGGGTTGAAATCTCTCTGGGAGAGATCTAAGGACTTTTCTAACTATTTTGGACTCAGATATTTTCTCACCTAAATTGAAACTAGCGTTGACAATGTCACTAAGTTTTGCATAGAATTCATCAAAAGTGTCATTGTCTTCCATGTTTAAATGTTCAAATTTGGTGGTTAACATTTGGAGTTTTGAGATTTTAACAGTGGTAGTACCCTCATGGGTAATTTCAAGAATGTCCCAAGCCTCCTTTGCTGTTTCACATGAAGAAATTCGTCTGAATTCCTCAGCAGTGACTGCAGTAAAGATAGCATTGAGACCTTTAGTGTTCCATCCACTTGAATCAAGCTCTTCTCTGGTCCATTCATCAGAATATTTGACGACAGTCAAATCACCTACAGTTTTTATGGGCGTAGTCCACCCATTCTGTATAGACATCCAAATTCTCTCGTCTATAGATTTGAGAAAGGCTCTCATTCTAGCTTTCCAGTATGCATAATTATTTCCATCAAAAAGTGGTGGACGAGATACGGATCCTCCTTCTCTTAGAGTACTCATGATCACGGATAATGCAGGATCACACTTAAGGGATTAGCCTTATCAGTGAACAAGCTCTGATACCAATTGAAATTTATCCAGATCAATGATCTCTAAGACCTAGAGGGGGGGTGAATAGGTCTATCTAATAATTTCTAACCAATTTTAATTTTTCAATTAATATGTTTAGAAATCAATGATTAATTCAATCAGACAATCCACACAAATCAAACACAGAAGATTTTTACGTGGAAAACCCTAACGGGAAAAAACCACGGGACCTTGTCCAGCAATAAACTTCACTATGAAAAGATATCAAGTACAAGACAAGACCTTACCAAAACAGAAACGACGTTCCTAGGTATAGACTCTTACTCTTGATTTCCACGAACCAGCAGGTTCGATCTCCGCCTTAGCAGCTTCGGTTCCACACCGACCAAATCTTTTCAAGCGACTTCAAATCCACGATCACACACGATCGATCTCCTTCCACGAAGGCTCCGGATCAAACACCGGACACACACAAGGTGTAGGGTTGTGAATCAATTTAGTAAATTTTCAAACCCTAGAGGGATCTCATACAGATCTGAGATCACACAATGCAAGATCAAAGGTTTAGATCTCTACTTGCATTCTCTAGGATCTAAGAAAGAGGAGGGGTCAACAAAGATCTAATAAAAGCAATAAGAAAAACCCTAGAAGAGTTTCTCAGACCTCTACTCTTTCAAAAATATCAAAGACCCGAATTAGGTCTCTCAAAATTTGTTTATATAGGGTTAAAAAAAGAATCCAGAAAAAGAAAAATTCTTTTTACGGGGACCGATCGATCGGTGCTCACTACCGATCGCTCGGTCCAAAACGGATCGATCGGTTCTAATGACCGATCGCTCGGTTCTAAATCACCTCTCTGGAAAATTTCCCCATACAAATATTTGGTCCAGTCGATAGCCACCGATCGCTCGGTAGGCCACCGATCGATCGGTCTCAATACCGAGCGATCGGTTGAGACAGAATTTTTGCCAAAATCATTTTCATTTTATTTTTATTTGATTCAACTAAGATCAAATAACTTTGGTAGGCTTAAAACTATCCTCCTAGGTATTTTTAGGGTTATCTAAGTCAAATCCAACCTAGGTAGGGTCTCTAAGTCCATTACCTGTCTAGATCCGGAGTAGAAGCTTTTTCCTTCACTTTCTTCAATCTTCTTTAAGATTTAGCTCTTCTCTTCTGACAAGTTAAACATGACTCGACGACTCGACTCAACTGACCTATCTAATGATCACGGAATTTGCCAACACCTATTTAGGGATTTACATGTTGTACCTGAAATCACAGAATGACGGTAGATGATCTACTACCATTACCAAAATAAGTAAACTAATGAATGACGGTAGATGATCTACCGTCACTCTGCACAGTGTTGGTTTTTTCAAATTTTAACCATGGTTGTTGTTAACCCATGATCCTGGAATGACCAGGTTAGGCTCAGGAGAGGTAAAGGGGTTCAATGCAGGCCCTGGACATGGACCAGGGCCCACCTATGGGGGTTAACCAGGGCTGTAAAAGGAACTACCAGGAATGACGGTACTAAGTTTACCGCCATTCCTGGGTTTGCTCGAATCTAGAAATGTGCCCACGGGGCTGTGCTCAGGGGTAACCAGGGGTTCCCTCATGAATTGAGGGACCCCCAGAAGCTCCCTGGTGGCCTGATATGCTCAAGGCATTGCTTGTACCCGTAGGGGTTCACCACACCTATGATCAAGGTGGATGAACACCCTGTATTGGGTTTGTGTAACAACAAAAAAGCAAGAAATAAAAAAAGTCCACTGGAAATGAACAAAGGCTCACAGAGTATCTATCAAAAGGGAAAATAAAGGGGAGAGGGGCAAGGGCCTACCCTGCTCTGCTTTTTTGTCGAAGGTGGTACTATGACAGTGGTGGTGGTGCTGCAAAGGCAAAGGGGAGAGCTGAGATGATCTCAAGAGTGCTTAGTGAAGCTTTCAGAAGCTTGAAATGGGTTTAGAACCTGGGTTTCTCAGCAGGGATTCGACTATGGAGGTCTTCGGATCCGTTTACAGTCCATGGAAGTTGGGTTTTATAGAGGGGAGTTCTAGGGACCTAAGGGGGATTAAAGGGAAGCTCTGGAAGGTGGCTGGACCTTGTAAGGATCGAATGAGGGAGCTGAGGTGAAGGGTGGAGTGGATGGTGGAGTGTGCAGGGGGGCTGCAGACTGCAAATACAAGTTCTAGCTAATGGCGGTAGATGATCTACCATCATTGCCAAAACAGGCAAAAAAATAATGGCGGTAGATCATCTACCGCTAAACTAAGATTTGAATAGATTGGCCTGGCCCATGCACGCACAGTAATGGGAGTTTGGTTTTAGGGTTTCTAAGCCCCATGGGCCCATGTTGAAGGGTTCAGGCCCTAGGGGCCTTGGACTTAGGGTTCAAGCCCTAAGGGCTCTAGGGTTAGGCTAGGGCTAGGGTTGAGTCCTAGGGTTTAACTAGGGTTTAGGGGACTTGGTAGGGGGTAACCACGGTTAAAAGACCTTAACCATGGCTAGACAGGGGTGTAAAAATTGGGTGCTTACATAGAGAACTCAAAACCATGATTTAGAAGTTGCCAAAACTGATTTAGTAAGAAAAATCCATATCAGGGTCTACCCAAAGGTTTTTTTCATGATTTTCCATATCAGGTTTGACCCTAACATTCACTTCGACCCATGTTTTTCTCACTTGCTAGATTTTTTTCCCCATACAAAAACTGTTTATATCAAGGTCGACCCTGGGGGTTGTTCAATTGACCACGATATTAAAATCGCATTTTTAGCTCTTGCTTCCTTCATGAAAGTTGTAGATATTTTTGACGTGGTCGATTTGATATATTATGGAGAAACATCTAAGCTATGGTTTGTGAGATATGCCTCTTACAAGCAACCTTAGTTTTTAAGAACTTTAAGAACATTGAACTTGTTTTGGGCTACATATCTAATCACCTAGGGTCCATATGGTTACTCTAAGTCAATTTCCACCTAAGGTATCATATTATAATTATTCTAAGTCAATTTTCACCTAAGGTAACATGGTATTTAGGTCACTTACCATCGTAGGAGTGAAACGAAAGATATGATCAACCGAGTCTTCAACTGATCTTCTTCGGTCTTCAACTTCACTTGTCATGGATGCTTGAAAGCAATGACACAAGATACACTTCTAATCACCTAGACCTACTTGTTTTGATACCGGAATAAGCCAACATTAAAACATAGACTTTATAATCTCCCTCTTTGGCAATTCCGTGGCAAAACCAAATTGAAGTACATGACTTGACACAAACTCACCCAAACACATCAAAACAGTAAATTAGGGCATTACACGACTCCAACACTATTACATGACACCAATTGATAAATAATATTAAATGAAGACACTAAAGCTCTTGTCAAGTAAAATCTGTCTGATGCAACCCTGCACCTGCACATGCTCATAAACAAAATACCCAGTGAAGCATGTATGGAATATGAAAATACATAAACACATGTATTGCAAGGAATGTACTGAATTAGGGAAATAGTACCCAACATTTTTCTCTCCATTTTTGGCACAATTGACAAAGTTAATCATAAAGCCAATATCACAAAGAATATACCAATTCAACACATATGTAATATCAAGGCAACTACAATACAACCAAACAAATGCAGACAATGCGGGGACTAAAGAGCGGGGAACAAAATAGAAATATAATGCACAGACTCTCCCTCAACAACTCAACTTGATCTTCTCCCCCTAAGATCAAGGACACCACCAAAATCAGGGCACCTAAGCTAGAAAGGCCCATGCTAACCAATAAGGAAACACATAATAATAATAAAAAATATCATGTGCCATACAAACATGTATCAAAAGCATTCCAAGCAGTAGTAATTTAAAATTACAAATCCAATGAAGAACATGATTAGTTAGCCCGACTGAGGATACACATCTAACTAAATCTCACAGAATGCTAAAGCATAGCCAATTCACACACCTTTAGTGAACAGTTCAAAAGTGAAGCAATATGTGTGTAGTGGTGGTCTGGCTGGATACTAAATCAAGGTTTCTTTCCCTTTCCAAGGATATGACATTAATCACTAAGGGGACTCTCAGAGACAAATCTTAGAAGTCAAACCTAGTTAGATCCAGATTGACTGATTTTTTACATTTTGATGGTCCTTTTTCCATTTTATGTGACTCAATATTTTCTTTTATTTTTGGTCAAATACCTCCAAACTTTGTAAGATTTTTTTTGATGTTCTTTGTTTGAACATATCGTTTCATGCAATGATGGCTTTCACACTATCCACGTAGGTAGTCTTGGCTATTGGCAGCAGGGGCTTTTACTCTAGCAACACAGATAGATAACTACTGTCCACATAGGAAGCCATTACATACTGTTTGCATCCAATAGTGACTTTCACACTATCCCAGTAGGTAGCCCTTTTTATTGCAATAATTTTTTGCTCATGGAGGATACACAAAATGGGGATAACTAATAATATGGTCATTCTAGATTGGTCATCCAAGTTCACACTATTGGGATAAGACATACACCTACAGATTGGGAATTAAACCTCTCAACAGAATCATTCAAAGTGAATGTGAAGTAGCAAAGCATACACATGAATAATTCTCTAACTGTGCAAAGATAAAATCAGTCTAATTTTCAGTCTAACCAAGAGACAATGAAGGTGATATATCCTCAATCAGCAACAAACTCATGTTCAACCCTATACAAGTTTAGAAATAAAGATCACACAAGGAATACAGATCATGCAAGTCAAACAAGGGCAACATGACAAAAATCTTTTTGGATTTTATAGTTTTTTAATATTTTTGGATTTTTCAAAATAAAGAAAACAGAAAAACAAACCAAAATAGAAAAAAATAAAACTACTAGAACACACAAGCATAGCACTAGGACAAGATATAGCAAACAAAGTACACCCTAGGCTATGACAGGCAAGGGCTAAGTGAAGCCCTTCAGGTCTTCCTTTCTCATCCAAATGGTTTTAGCAGTTTGATTGACCATTTGGTCTCTAACCGTTTCAGTTGAGGTAGGTATGACCTTTGCCTCTTCCTCTTGTTCCACTTTTTTCAGGATTGAGTCTTAGAATTATGGCTGGCATTATGGTTCTCCCCGTTACCTCCTTTATATCTAGCATAAGGAATGTCATGACCATGCCACTGTCTAGAGTTGTGAGTAATTTTCATCACATCTTCACACAAACTCCTATACTTCTCCACTAGGACCTCAACTCTCATTTGAAGATTCCTATTAAGATTATTTTGGTTCTCAAAACCATGATTGGACATTCTTCGAAGTTTAGGACATTGAGGCTTAATATGACCCTTCACTCCACATTTATGCATGTAGGAATGATTTTCTGAGTTGAAGGCTCCTTCCTATTTTCAGGAGGGTGCCTTTTAGCACTAGGTTCAGTGTTCGAGGGTATGGAGTTTCCTTCACATCTCCATACCTTTGATTTTGCTCAAGATTAGCCAACTTGATTTCAAGACTTGTCTTTTCATGATGACAAACATGCAAATCAAATTCAAGAAGCTAAGTCTTGACAAGGAGTGAAGCCTTCTCTTCCTTAAGCTGTGACACAAGAGCTCTCAACCCTGAAGCCACTTGGTCTAAGGCATCTTTTTCCATTTTAATAGATTTGATATTTTTGAACATGAAAAACTGAACCTTTTTTAGCTTTAGGCATTCCTGAAATAGTTCATCATAGGCTGCCTCGAGGTCTCCCTCATAATCTGAGTCATTCTGACTCTCATCATCGTCACCATCACTATGGTGTTAGTACTCACAACATTTGAAGAAGATTCTTCAATCTTAGATAAAAATGTAGTGAAGGTCATATAACCCCTAGTCTTCTCACAAGAAGAACTATCTGATTCCTCATATTCAGATTCACTGTCATCCCTTGCCTTGCCCTTAAATCTTTTCTTATTAGAGCACTCAGCGGCAATATGGCCGTAGCCTTGGCATTCATAGTATTGAATACCTTGGGATTTACTATCAACACTTTTAAGATGTTTCTTATTTTCAAAGTGCTTGGACTTTTGGTTCTCAAAAGATTTTTGTCCTTTCGGATTAAATCTCTTATTAAATTTCAAAAATTTTCTGAATTTCTTTGCAAATAAAGCCAACTCTTCTTCATCATCCTTAGAGTCACTATCTGAACCATCTATGAATTCCTTGACAGATTCCAAGGCAATAGATTTTGGTTTCTTAGATGGGTTCAGATTTAACTCATAGGTTTGGAGAGAACCAAACAATTCTTCAATTTTGAAGCATCAATATTTTTGCTCTCTTCGATGGCGGTAACCTTCGATCGAAATCTCTCAGGTAGAGATCTCAAAACACTACAAAATTTCAGACTTTTAACGGCGTTTTCAAATCGCCGTGAAAAACCCAAAAAACGCCGTTATAGTCAATAACGGCGTTTCAAATAAAACGCCATTATTGCTCGCGTCGGGGAAGGCAAACGCGGCATTTATCTTGACGGCACTTTAAAAACGCCGTTATATGACACTCTATGACGGCGTTTTGAAAAACACCGTCATAGACTCCCCTTTCACGGCGTTTATAGAAATGCCGTCAAAGACCCACCTTTCACGGCGTTTAGATAAATGCCGTAATAAACTCACCTTTCACGGCGTTTATATAAACGCCGTCATAGACTCACCTTCCACGGCGTTTATGAAACGCCGTCATAGACTCACCTTTCACGGCGTTTAGATAAACGCCATCATAGACTCACCTATCACGGCATTTATATAAACGCCGTGAAAGGTGAGTTTATTACGGCGTTTATCTAAACGCCGTGAAAGGTGAGTCTATGACGGCGTTTCATAAACGCCATTATAGTTACCAATATCAATTATGGAATTTCCCAAATGCCGCGAATAGTCATGACAAAAAAAAAATGAAAATATTTTTTTCAATTTTTTTTTAACCTGTTTTGTACCTATCAATAATATAAATATTTTTTTACCTGTTTTGTACCTGTCAACAATATAAATATTTCTTTTACCTGTGTGTTGTACCTGTCAACAATATTAAATAAACAAAATCTTGTCCATAATGACATTATATATAAAAAAAAATTTCGACATGAAAATCAGTATAAAATAAATACATCCAATCACAGGTGCCCATCATAATGTAATAATACAATACACATGTCCATAAAAAAGTGTCAATAAATCGTAAGTCTAACTATCTTCATCTTGCTGGTTCCCTCCTGCACCTCTAAAACTCGACAAGTGTGTGCTCCCTGCTCCCTCCTACAACACAATTAAATAAAATTATTTATTAGAATATTGAAATGATAAAATTTACAGATTTCATAATTAATATGCAAAAAAGATTCAATCACTAACATGCATGCAAACATCAGTAACAGCACACCACACCAAATCTAAGCAATTTCACGCCATATTGAGGGCTTTACTTGAAAGCCATGAATGAAGCATAAAGCAGAACTAGCATCTCAAAAAAAAAATTTCTTGTTCAATCAGTGGGGGATGGCCCAAAAGACCCTATCAGTGTCTGCAATACCAACGACCGTGCAAATTCAAACTGGGTAGAAAATTATGTTTATTCCTCCTGTCATAGGTATTTCATACATTATATATATGGTGTTGGGTAAACTTTCACGCTGTAGGAAGACACATTTTGGAAAGATCAAAATACTACATGGTGTGATCATAGGTGCATGCCCCATTTAGATTAAGCCAGAGTTCTTGATGAAGCCTTAGAGCCCAACAAGCCCAGCGACCTTTTGACTCCGGTCTTGAAGCTTGATCCAAGAATATACTACTGCAGCTCTAAGATTGAAGGGTCTTTTTAAAGAAAATAAATCTCAGAGAATTCTACTAGCATCCAAAATTTCAGTACATTGATATTTGTATACTTGTCTTGTATATTCTGGCAATGAATAGAGTGGCGTAATAACCAGGAATAAAAACCTTGGACGATTAGGAAAGTTCAGTTAGTGATATTTTTGGGCTATGAAGCACAGCAGATCTGCTCCTTGATTAGGGGCCTCTCAACTTTATTTATAATGTCTTTTTCTCTCTTTGTCCGTTGTAAATGGCGTGACACCTTCGTTTGGGGTCCATTGTCTTTGTCTTCCTCTCACTAGGTTTCACCCTTTGGGACCCCTAGAAAATGCAGATAGTGCCTCACTAACACCAACCCTTTGTTGTATATGGATTCATAAGGGCCTCTGCTTTGAGACATAAGAATGTTGTATAGTATTTACCGATCAAAAAATAATGTTGTCTAAGAATTAAATTGTCCTTGGAAAATTCATGTATCTCTATTTACCAACCAACCCTATGTTGGATGATATGTACTTAATACATATGTATGGATCTATACGTATATGCATATGCACATGCAATACGCATATATTGCAGTCGCAATTTTCATCGAAATTTAAATATGGAATCAATACAAAATTCGTGATATTTTGGTCCAGCTAGCCCTACTCTACTCCAATGGTATGGTGTGCTCCCTCTTATGAGGACGGTCGAGGGATCTAATGCCTTACAGGATTTCTACTCCCATTTACAATCTACAGCAGATATTATGGCGTTTATTTTGAAATATGAAAATCTCAAAAAGTAAAGGCTTACCTCTTAGTAGATTTCTCACCTAGGAGAAAATCATATGTTAAACTTTCTAACGACTAAACTAGGACTAACCTATTACAGCCTTAATGCTAACCTAGCTAATGGAATTGACATGCTAATAACTTCACAAGACTAAGAATGAAATTTTGAACTATCATAAAACAGATTATTATTTTTTTTAACAAGCTAATTTAAGATTGACCCTAGGGTCTAATCTAAAACCAGATTTAGTAGAAACTAATCAAAATACATTTAATCCAATCTAAAAAAAACTGATCCAGAAATTGATTGAATCTAATTTAAAGCTACATAAAAGCTAATCAAAAAACAAACTGATTTATCCTAGTTTAAAACTAACCTAAGAACTAACCACAAGTAGATTTAGCATAAGTTAAGACTAATCCAAAGCTAACAAAACAAACTTAACATAATTTCTAACTAATCTAATTCTATCTAATTTAAAGAACATGAAAAGAGGACTCACCTGCTACTGCTGTGGAGAAAAGGAGAAGGATGGGACGTGGCCACTCGAGGTGTCAAGGAGGCAGCAGGATGGCCGTTACAGGGATTGTTCTAGGGCTGATACAAGCGTACACGCCGCTGTTTTATGGCGTGGACAGGTGGTGGCCGTTGTTGGCGAGCTGAAGAGGGCGATGGAGATGCACAGTGTGGTGGCCGTGGTTGCTGCTAGAGATGGCCACGAACGGAGAGGGAGGGTAAAGAGAGGATATCCCTCTCTTCCTTTCCACCACCAAATGGAGATGAGAGAGGGGCTCTGTCCCTGTTTCCTCATAAGTCATATCACCTTTCTCCTTTTTTTTTTTTTTTTGATCGGTATATCACCTTTCTCATTTACTACTTGAACAATTCTATATTGTCACAGCAAATCTGAAATCTAAGATGTCTTTTTTTTCCCCCTTTCGTTTTTAGATTGGTAAAGATGATCAATGCATATATGAAAAAGAAACATACAAGAGTTCACTGATGGGTGAACCAGGCAAAAATGACCAAAGATGAACATGTGGAAAAAAAAAAGCCAAAAAAAGCAAGGAAAAAAAAACCTTTAGCTAGTATCGAACACCATGCAAATAACCAGTCCGCATGATCTAAGATCTATTTCCCTACACCCAATTTTATGTTTTCTTTTTCTTTTTCTTTTTTCGTGCAATATACATCTCCCTTACTTCGAACCTTATTTTGTTGCATCAATCAATCTCCAAAACTTTTTTCAACTCCCATGTACTAATTGAATCTCAAAATCTTCACAAAATCAAGTTCAACTCACTTCTTCAGCGTGTTCTTGAATGAGATGGACAGTGTCAGATTTATGTCACTAATACAAATCTACTGGTTTCTTCTTTTTTTCTTCAATAGGCGATTAACAGTTGATAGCTTACAAGTAAAGTATACTTAAAAAATAAATGCAACTTAAAATAGGCAATTAACAGTTAATAGCTTACTAGTAAAGTATACTTCAAAGAAATGCAACTCAACAAGAGAATGCAATAGATGGATCCCCACCATCCCAATAATTCCATCTGGCATTAGTCCGCAGTAGACTCACCACACCCATCAATAACCCTCTGTCCAAACAAGAACCATCTCTAGCCTCGGCCATATGCCCAGCAACTACAGCAGCCACCGTTAAGAAACAAAGGGTATCCTTATGGCACCAAAGCTAGCACACTAGGTGTGTGAATGTAAAAATTGACAAGCAAAAAGATCCATTGATGGAGATATCAAGTCAGGTTCCCAAAGTACATGTAAAGATCTACAAGATTTGCATTTCCTGATTTATTAAGAGATCTGGAACAAAAAACCATTTCTCAGTTGCTAAAAGCAAGCAACAAATATTTTAGTATTCTATTAGAATTCTAAGTTGAAATCAATGGGTTTCAAGCCCTCCTATACAAGTTACCAACATCAATCAAATCAACATGGACTCAATGCTCAAAACATTTGTGACTAAACAAGAAAACATGTTTTAACAGTTCACTAACATCAGACTCAGTACACATACTCCACTAGTCTCAGAACTGACCAAGTATACGAACAAGCTGCATAACTATTTAGTAGTCAAATTTCACACTACCCCATTCCATCAAACACATTCCAATTAAGATGTGTCTATCAAGCAAACATATAATTTAAATGCAATGCAAATAAACCAAGCTAATGCATATCAATGATAGATTCAAGGAACAACCATGTTATAGCATTCCCTTTTGTCCTCAGATAAGAGTTCATGGTGTTATGCCAACATATCCAGATAGAAGATATCAGAATAGAACCTCAATTTTTCCTGAACCCACTATTAAAAGAATTTATGAAACTAAATTTTCCTAGCTAAGTTTCCATATGGATAAATCAATCCCACTACTATAATTATGCACTAGAATCACTCCATTGCTTTAAGAACAAACCCATACAAGAATAGAAGTTTGTTAGTAGTAGTACATAGAGGGAGTGCATTTAATAACTGCTAAAGAAATCAATATTTTTTCCTCTTTTAGTTTTGGAGTCTTCTATTTCTTTCTTGAGATGCCCAAAAGCCCAAACCCTTTACATGAACGACGTCTATTCATCCACATAATCATTGTTAAATCAACAAAAGAGAAGCTGCAAAAGTCCCAAATCACTGTCCCTAGTCCACTACTATCAAAGAATCACAAGTTAAAATAAAAAAAATTAAGCTAATTAAGATCCAGAAACAAGAGACTTGAAAATAAATGCCATACTCAAGTCTGTCTAGTGCTACTGTATAACTAAGCTAATTGAGAATCCCCCTTTGGAGCAACAACTTAGGCTTCCTTTTGCAACATAATCCAATGTCATGGCAAGCTACAATACCACTACACTATGTGTACCTTTACCGGCTATTTTGTTGAAAGAGATTACTACAAAAAGTAGCATCCATAACTTCATATTTCCACCAGTCTGGCCAATATAAAATGCAAAGCTAATAGAAAACCTTAGCTTTCAAATCATCTTCCTTTTCTCAACAATTCATGAACTCAATTATTGACGCTGTCAATAACTTCAATTTAACTAGCACGAAATGTTTCTAATTGTGTATATTGTTTTCTATTGTTATGATAGGTTTATTTTTCATATTTGATGCCCAAAGGACATTACAATAAAAACATAAGAATACGGGTTAAAGGGAAAATCAGCTCTGGAGAGTAGTTTCCATTGTGAGAGTTCTTGTTTCCCTCTTGAATCTAGATTTAAAGAACATGTGCCTAGGTGTGAAAGAATTTGATGCTAACAAGAAAAGTAAAAATGTTGAGTGAATTAAATCAATTGATATATTTTACGTGCATTGCACGTGCATTTTTACAAGTGTATATGTGTGTGTGTGTGTGTGTGTGAATATTAATGTTTTATACTTTGATTTGTTGTTTTAGGTGCACCATGGATTTTATAATGCTTACCATAATACGACTAAACGCCCTGGTGTTCTATATACAATGCAAATGAAAATGAAAACTAAAATCTTTTCAAATTAGCATTTACCTCTGGAGAAGCATGTGGTGCTGGAGTACCCTGACCTGCAACCTGTTGTGAAAAAATTGAATAAATAAATGAATGAAAATCTAAAGTTAAAAAAGGATTATTTAATGCTTGTTAGTATATATACCTGCTGCCCCTGTAAGAACTGGTTGAACATCCGCTGCATTTCATTGAGCTGAGTTTGTTGGGCCTCCATCTGAGATTGTTGGGCCTTAATCTTAGCGGCTTGGGCCTCCATCTGAGCTTTTTGGGTCTCCACCTGAGATTTCGTCGCCTCAAGTTCATCCCTTAGCATTTGGGTCTCGCCAGATGAGGAGCCTATAGTACCGGAATGTCTCGAAGATGACCCCCATAACCAAGTGGGAGTCGGGCCCAATCCACATCCACGGATGCGTCCATCTCTCTCAGGCCCCATGACCTGAGAGAGAACATCATTTCGGCCCGTGCTATCTTGTGAGCCAACCGGTAACTGGCTGAGCACATCCTTCAACTTGTTCTGCAAACATTTTGAAACAATTACTATCTTGAATTTCAATTAAAGTATTATATGATATAATGAATATTTAAATTACTTACAATCGTTTCTCCTGCTTGAGAGTTGACTGGCAATCCATCCTTCTTAGTGTGGGTCTTTATCCAGACCTCAGCACGGCCCGGAGCTATCCCTGATGGACTAGCCAATCGCTATGACAGTGACAAAAGTAGAAAAACAAATTTTTAACCCATATGCATCAAATTGTGATATAAATTATTAGAATAAAACCGAACATACCTCCTCCTCTCTGACTCTGGCGAAGCTCTTTGAGCCCGCCGTATGAGGAATTTCTTGGGACTCGCGACTCGCTTTGCCCACTGCCTTCCGTTTCTACAATATTACATTTATATATCATATGAGATAAGGGATAATTGAAAACGATATAAGCATAATTAACATTCAAATAAAATATACCTTGGCCTCATCAGTGTACAAGTAGTCGACGTACGTATGCCATTGCTCCGGGGGAATATCGGAGGGGCACCGCTCATAGTTGACAGCAGGAGGGGCGTCCAAATCAAAAAGTTTTCTCCCCATTGAGGACCTACTGTCCTTCCATTTCTTACCCAAAGACTTCAAAACGAAGTCCTCTGCGATAGGGGGGAAATCGAACTTCTCCTGCAAAAACGTTGTTAAATTAATCATATATCAACTAGTTACATAAGTGTGTTTTAATAATAAATGACCTATTTATTTTGTTCTCACCCGTGCGACTTCCAAACCACGGGTTTTATCCGCATCACTCATCAAACGCCAATTCCGGACATCGATACGAAGTAAGTGGGCATCTCGTGCAATATTGCCCAAATACCCAGCCAAAAGTTGTGCATTCTTACCCACAGGTTGTGCTCTCTCATTTACTTTCACCTTTTTTTTCTTCCCTGCAGGCATCTTATGTATTTCGATGCATTTTGCTTTACCGCGGACCTTCCTCGTGGCCGCGGTAGCAAGTGTGGAGGAGCTACCCGAATGAGATGGTGGAGTGTCTGTAGGATCCATCTGCAAAATATTGATATTAGCTTCTGATAGAAATGCATAATGAAAAGGAATCTAACGTACAAAGACATGAGATCTGACTAGCATACATCATTGTCGAAATACCAAAAATTAATTATACAAGTATAAAAATTATTCCCAGACATGGTCATACCAGGAAGAGTATAAAAGGGCATATATGGGGCAAGGTGCTGTTTACAAATGAATGTGCATTTATACCCTATTCCATTGCCATTCTCAGACATTTGCTGATAGTGGATGTACTTTTTTAGGCCGTAACAATGCTTGTTTGCACTGTCTTATCGTTGCCAATTCCTTCCAAGGCCCCAAATACTTGTAAAGAAGAAGTTACTAATATAGTAGATTAGTACAACATGTTCAATTCCAGGAAGGCCTTTCTTTGGAGATGATATTGGTGTTGGATGTATGATTAATTTTTATACTTGTTCCGCTAAAAAATGAAGGTGGCAAGTTGAGTTGAGATTTAGCAAGTCAAGCTATTAAACCAAGGCTGTAACATATTTTTGACCGTATAAAATTAATTATACAAGTATAAAACTATTAGTTTCATCTAAATAGTTTAATTATACAAGCTTGGCCTAAACTATTCCCACACATCAAATTGAGTTGAGATTTAGCAAGTCAAGCTATTAAACCAAGGCTGTAACATATTTTTGACCGTTAGTTTAATCCAAAAACTTCATTATACAAGCTTAACCTTCCAAACTTCATTATACAAGCTTAACATACTATAAATATATCATTAAGAGCAACTTCTGAAGTTTGGATAAGGTAAAATAAGAAAATGGTGAGCACTCATTGCAGTTGGCATCAAAGGTTGCAGTCAATTAAAATATAGAAATAGATTAATAGAAATAAATTCCAACAAAAATCTCTTCCATTGACACTATCATTATTGAACAATTGTTACTTGGTACACTGAGGTTATCCCCTTTCTCTTGAATATATACTTCTACATTACATCAAAAAATAATCATTATGTTTCATCGCTATATATTGATTCAACATCATCGGCATCACTAGATTCGGAAGAAGAAGCCTGTTGTTGTAACACTTGGGAGGAGCATCAATAGTTGCTCCAGTAATTCCTAATCTCACCCAACCGACCACCTCCGTCATGATCATGTTCAGCGTCATCTAATTGGTGGTTCGTCGAATGGCTCGTTCTCCCTGAATGCATTATCGTCCACAACAGAATCTTCATTCATGTCGAAGAAGTCTCTTGGTTTAGTCTGATGACA
>JABCRI010000295.1:0-56969 GCA_015143295.1 Tetracentron sinense | reverse complement strand
ATAGATATTTTTGGGTGATTCAAAGATTATATTCATAACTTATAAGAAACTCTCATACAATTCTAACCCTAAAAACAACAAGTCAAACTCTTGGTTCGTCAACAATAAATCTGTGTTTGATCTAAGCTATGGAAATGCCCCGGTTTTTGTTTTAAAGCCTCGAATTTTGTTTAATATCTGCATGTTTTAGGCTGAATCGTAAAAAATTAAATTTTTTCCATGATTGACCATTCAACAAAATGGCTCAGGTCAACTTGGCCTTTCAATTCAAGATTTTAACGAGTCACTCTGTTTTTTGATATTCAACTCATTAAAGGGTCAACCAACCTATTAAGGTACCAAGTCCCGGTTCACTGTTCAACACACCGGTCTGTGTCCAGATTTTAAAACCTTGTTTAACCTTCCTTCCCCCTTCCCCTTTCCCCCTTTTTTATTATTTTTTGCTACGAACCTCGAATCCGAAAAGAAGAAGGAGTGCAATTACCACTTCTATGGGGTTTGCGTTGCTATCAGCAACAGGAGGCTTTCAAGGGTGGAATTGCATACAAATGTCCAATATGCCCTATCCTAGACCTCAACTATTCAAATGGACGAGAATTTCTCTATCTCCGCTTACTATTGACCCACGGATCAATTCGATTTCTTGAGTCTCAGTACAAAAGCAAAAGTTGAATCAATAGACAGTACTTCAAAACCGCGTCTTGGGGAGGAGTCGGTCGGGATCTATTGAAGAGCTATCCAAGCCCCGGCCAGAGACAATAGGATCTTCAAGTTCTTCTCTTCTCCCGAATTTCTACTCCAAGCATTGCGAACTAAATGCTGTTGGTAGCTGAAATGTGTTCTCGACCATGAATTTTGCTTTGAGGAACTTTCTTCCTCAGGCACATTGATGGAATGGGAAGGAGGGTGGTCAGAAATCTCCTTTTTAACTAAAACAATGCTCGAACTCAAAATTTCACCACATCCCAATTACAAAGAGGCTTCTCGCCATATTCCATTTTTTTTGGTGGAAAAAAAAATAAATTGATTCATATTCCATTGAATCATACTCCATTTAATTTGAATCCATGAAGTTTTGTAATACGACCTAGACTGAGTCTTTGGGATCAGAAGCAGCGACCCAATTGGGTTATTGTTGGGCCTTAAAAGTTGAATTAGTCCCACCTTACTAGGGCCATGATTGGATAAATGAAACCTTGTACTGAACCTGATTCGATCTTATGATTCATAGGCATTGCGTTTTTTTTTAACGGCCATACATCAATCATGGGCCGAACGAGTGTCTGGTGGTACCTTTTGCCAGAGGCCCTATTGGTTCAACCAGAAATAGATGATGTACCTGTTGAAGATGTATCCGCCAAAATTTTAAGCACTTCAATTACCAAAGCACAAAGCATACATACCAAGCAACAAGGTTTCACTATAGAGAAGAGAGAAGAAGTAAAGCTTTATTAATAAAGGAATAAAAAAAACAACCACACTTCTATTTTTCACATTTTCACCTCTCTCACTATATATATAGGGCAAAACTCTTACTTTAGATAAGATAAGATAAGGACTCCTAAAAGATAACTATAAAGGACTCTTATCAAGATAAACTATTTTAACCCTATAAAGACTCCTAAAAGATAATTACAAAAGACTCTTATCAAGATAAACTATTTTAACTCTATAAAGACTTCTAAAAGATAATTACAAAAGACTCTTATCAAGATAAACTATTTTAACTCTATCCAACTAGACTCTACTTATCTTGTGAATAAGTTAGAGTTTGGTGATGACTCTTAACACTCCCCCTCAACGCCAAATCTCTACTAATGACGCCAAGTGCATCTCTGAACTTTGTAAGTTTTGACGAACAAAGCCCTTCGTGAATATTCCGCCAACTGCTCATTTGGTATTAACTGACATAAGATCAATTTCTCCTCGAAGCACTTTTTCTCGAATAAAAATGATGATGAACTTCAACATGCTTCGTTCTAGCGTGAAATACTGGATTTTCTGCCAGTCGAATTGCGCTTTCATTGTCGCAATATAGTTTGATCTCATAATTTATGGTTTGATGCAAATCAAACATTAACTTGCATTAACCACGCACTTTCTTGTGCTGCCATAGCTGCAGCCCGATATTCTGCTTCCGTTGTTGACAAAGACACAGTTGGTTGTCTTTTGCTGCACCAAGAAATAGCACCCGAATCAAGACTAAACATATAGCTTGTAGTTGATCTTCGAGTCGAGAGATCACCTGCGTAGTCTGCTTCACAGTATCCTACAATTTTGCATTCGACAGTTCTTCCATACCAAACACCATGATCTATTGTCCCTTTTATATATCTTAGAACTCTTCGAACAATCTCAAGATGTGGCTTTCTTGGACTATGCATAAATCTGCTCACGACCCCTACTGCTTGAGAGATATCAGGACGAGTTAGAGTTAAGTAGATCAAACTTTCCACTAACTGTCTGTACATGCAAGAATCTTCAAGTTCTTCAACTTCATCTATACGAACTTTAGTGTTGACATCCATCGGTGTAGCCATCGGTTTGCAATCAAACATTCCAAACCGCTTCAACAGGTCACTGGAATATTTTTGTTGATATAAAAATATTCCATATTTATTTCGATCTATCTCAAGTCCGAGAAAGTGCTTCAGCTCTCCAAGTTCCTTCATCTGAAATCGAATTCCAAGATTCATGCGGATTCTTTTAATTTCTTCTAGATCATCTCCAGTAATAATCAAATCATCAACATAGACTAGCACAACTGTAACTTTGTCTGTTACAAATTTTACAAACAAACTTGAATCAGTTGGGGCTAGAATATAACCACTGATTGTGAGAAACTCAGCAATCTTTCCATACCATGCTCTCGGAGCCTGCTTCAACCCATATAGAGCCTTTCTCAATTTGCAAACATATTGAGGATAATGAGGATTTTCAAATCCCTTGGGTTGCTCCATATAGATTTCCCGATCTATTTCACCATGAAGAAATGTATTCTTCACATCCATTTGCCACAACCTCCAATCCTTACTAGCAGCGATAGCAATCAGAACCCGTACTGTTGTTATCTTAGCCACATGACTGAAAGTCTCATCATAGTCTATTCCATACTGTTGTGAAAAACCCCGAGCAACTAATCGAGCCTTGAATCGCTCCACTGAACCATTTGCTCGGCTCTTGATCTTATATACCCATTTGCAAGAAATAGGTTTTATATCATCTGATTTTGGCATTAGATTTCAAGTCTCATTCTGCTTTAAGGCTTGAATCTCATCTGCCATAGCTTCCTCCTATTCAGGAACCCCTCGAGTTTCTTCAAATGACTTTGGTTCTTCAATCACCAAATCTTTGCCAATCATTACTTGCGCTAGATCTGCATTCACATTCTTCAGTTTCGCCTTTTCAGTTGCATACTTTGGATTTGGCTTTGGTACTCGTTGTGACCTCCTTAAGACATGCTCATCTTCTTGTTCAAACTCTTCAAGTTGTGAAGGCCGATTTTCTTCTAAAACAGACTGTTGATAAGTTCCAGTTTTCCAAGGGCTTGCACTAGATGTCATCTGTGATACATCCTCATCAACCTGTATAATTGGTTTAAGTGTCTTCTGATTGGAAGTCTCCTCTTCTAGTTCCTCTTCAAACTTTTGATCAACTGGAAGATCGACATGATCGATCGACCACCATGATGATGACTCATCGAACACAACGTTTCTCGACACATGTACTCGATCTGAAGTTGGATCAATACACCTCCAGCCTTTCCTTTCCGAATCGTATCCCACAAAGATACATCGGATCGCCTTCTTATCAAACTTGCTACGAAGATGGTTAGGCACAAATACATAACATACACAACCAAATACTCGAAAGTGACTTACTGTAGCCTTCATCTTGTACAGCTTCTGGAAGGGTGAAAGGTACTCGAGTTTTGGTTGTGAGAGGCGATTAATAACATGATTTGCAGTCATCATGCATTCAGCCCAAAAACGAGCTAGCACATTTTTCGAATGTAACAGGCTCCTGCATGTCTCGGCTAGATGCCTGTTCTTCCTCTCCAAGACCCCATTCTATTGTGGTGTATAGGGACAAGTCAGTTGTCTTCGGATACCATGCTCTTGTAGATACTTGTTGAACTCTTCTGAAGTATACTCTCCCCCGTTATCCGATCTTAGACATGTTATTTTATATCCAAGCTCATTTTCCACCTTACTCTTAAGATCCTTGAATTTGTTGAGTACTTCCCCTTTCTCCTTTAGGAAGTAAATCCAAGTGTATCGTGAGTAATCGTCGATGAATGTGAGCATGTATTTCATACCTCCAAGTGAAACATCTTTCACTGGACCGAACACATCTGAATGCACCAATTCAAGAGGTTTCTTGGCTTGAAACTTCAACTCAGTATAGGGAAGCTGATGTGCCTTGCCATACTGACATCCTGCACATACTGAATCATCTCGAATCTCCAGATCAGGAAGCCCTTTCAACATGTTCTTCTTCATCATAGCCTTTAACTTGACAAATCCAACATGAGCAAGTCGAGCATGCCACAAATCAGTTGTTTCACTCTTTCGAGTCTTGTCTACATAAGCAGCCTCAGCTGACATAACATAGACAGATTCAATTCTTTTGCCTTGCATGATGGGAGTACCTTCGATCTGCATCTCTTTGTAGATCTTCACATCATCGGGTTCGAACACTACGGTGTTTCCAGATGTCGCCAATTGAGAGACAGACACCAGGTTCTACATCATCATTGGGACATGGAATACGCCTTGAAGCATGGTTGAATCCTCACTTCCTTTTGGTATACATACAGCACTGCCTACATGAGTGATTGGCAGCTTCGCATTATTTGTTGTTACTAATACTCGTTGGCCATTATATTGTTTCTTTGAAAGAAACTTTTGATCATCTTCAGTCATGTGATTTGAGTAACCTGAATCAACTATCCAATCAGTAGAATAGTCTATTCGATTATTATTGCTCGTAGGCATGGTAACTGTAGTAGTCAATCCGAGTGCATCGGATTGTTCTTCAGTGATTGACAAATAAGCACTCCACTCCTCTTCCTCACCATCAATCTTCTGTAGTAGGTCTTCTGAAGTTGCTGCATTACCTTCATCTTTCTTCTTCTTGGGTGCTCGACAATTTCTGGCAAAGTGACCTGGCTTGCCGCAATTATAGCACGTTCTGGTTCTAGGATCCTGAGAATCACGTTCCTTGAAACTATCCTCGCTTTTTCTTGAATTCAAGTTCGATTGATACTTCGAATTCTTTTGTTTTCTCCTGTCATTAAAAGACTTTTTATTTTTACCAGTGTACAAGACTTCTTCTTTCTCATTCGTAGAAAGACCAACCATCTGCTTTGCTAGACTCTCCTGGTTTGCTAGAAGGCTTTCAAGCTCCAAGAGTGTTGGTTGAGTCGGTCATCCATGAATTGCTGTCATGAACCCATGATACTCAGGCTTTAGACCTCGAATGATAATTTTTCTCATACGAGCATCTGTAATTTTCGACTCATCATCAAGTTGCGATATCTCAAGACAGATTCTTTTTACTTTCATAAAGTATTGAGAAATCGACATGCTTCCTTAAGATACCGAACTGATCTCGTTTTCTAGCAACTACAACCTTGCATCATTAGATCTGGTGAAAAGTGTGGATATCGCATCTCACGCTTCATTCGGAGACTTGGCTTCTCGAATATGTTCGAGCAGTTCTTTCTGAATTGTAGCTTTCAACACGAACAAAGCTTTGCCTACCCTTATCTTCCACTTCCTTAATTTCTCAGCATTCTCTTCAGTTTTGGGTGGTGCGATGATATCTTCGCCATTCATTACCTTCCAAAGATCTTGACCCTGTAAATACGATTTCAAACAGGATCTCCAATACTCATATTTAGTATTGTTCAACTTCTCTATACCGCTTACAGAATTTGCATGCTCCATTGATCTGAGTTGGCGAATACAAGGTATTTGATGAGATCTTCAGACTCACCATTTTGAGGTTTTCACACCCGTTCCCTGAACCTGGCTCTGATACCACTTGTTGAAGATGTATCCGCCAAAATTTTAAGCACTTCAATTACCAAAGCACAAAGCATACATACCAAGCAACAAGGTTTCACCATAGAGAAGAGAGAAGAAGTAAAGCTTTATTAATAAAGGAATAAAAAAAACAGCCACACTTCTATTTTTCACATTTTCACCTCTCTCACTATATATATAGGGCAAAACTCTTACTTTAGATAAGATAAGATAAGGACTCCTAAAAGATAACTACAAAGGACTCTTATCAAGATAAACTATTTTAACCCTATAAAAACTCCTAAAAGATAATTACAAAAGACTCTTATCAAGATAAACTATTTTAATTCTATAAAGACTCCTAAAAGATAATTACAAAAGACTCTTATCAAGATAAACTATTTTAACTCTATCCAACTAGACTCTACTTATCTTATGGATAAGTTAGAGTTTGGTGATGACTCTTAACAGTACCATCCTTGCTGCTATGTATGTACTTTTTTTTTTTTTTTTTTGATGGTAACTACGTATGTTGACATTGACTTGAAAAATTCATACAATTGAAACCACAACCCACCCACGGAACATACGGGCAGGAGGATTGGAAATGATAGAAAGAAAGGCTCTTCCTTATTACTATCAATTCGCATTGCCTTTTATCCTCAACCCACCCACGGAACTTATGCAATGGATTAGAAGGGAAGCAGATGGTTGTGACCAAGTTTGGACTGGGTCGTAGAAGCTTCGCTTCCAAGGCAAAGCCTAGCCTAAAAGATCGACTTGGTGCAGGAGGCCAAGCATTCTGGGCTGGAAGGAGGTTGGTTGTGAGCCTTCCGTGATTGAAGATAGCTGCCCACGATGGCTATAGATTTTCAAGGTAGTAGCGTTAGATCAAAAAAGGTAGGTTGTCATCAAGCCTAAAAAAATTCCTTTCTAGTCAATTAACCTTTGTCACCTTTATGAGCAAGAGCAACCCACTACTTCATATTAGAGGGGAAAGCCAAGAGCTTGGGGGCTGAAGATGAAAAGGGACACAAGCCCCATCAAGGCCGTTAACTCTACAGTGAAACCAATCCGTAACATTGCAAAAGAGGTGGAGTTACAAATAGGAGGATGGAAAGGGACGACTAATTTCACTGTGACGCCCCTAGATGATTTCAAGGTCGTCTTTAAGGATAGAGTTCTTGGAACCAACTAAAGTCATCCTCAATCAAGTGACATGAATCACCTTATTCGATTTTGCATCATCATACTATAATGGTAATTGCAGCAAATCCGGGCTCACATATTGTTTGGTGGACATTTACATCACCATGAGAGCACATGAGCCCACTGTACATAATAAACTATAAATATCCTCACATGTCTAAATACATATAACCATCAGATTCATTAGTCTTAGGTCGCTGTTCTTCAATAAAAGTAAATCTTAATGAGAGAGAGAGAGTGTGAGTGAGTGGGTGTCAGTTCAAGCAGATAGCTCTAGCGGGCCTCGAAAGCAGCGGTAAAGATACATGAACAAGAGGAACTAACGTCAACTTTTTTTTTTTTTATCCGGATAAAACCATACCACAAGGCAAAGCTGTAGGCATTAATATATATACAGGGGAATGTTATCCTTCATCAAGAGCAGTAATTTGTTAACTTTCACAGGTCTTTTTCTTTTTAACTCAGAGCAGTGCTTAGCGGGTCCGTTTCAAATCTTACCCACGTGTCCTCGTGTCCCTTTTAACACTCATATAACCCTAGTTAAGCTTAACTAAATTAAAACTAAGAGCTTTTTTTTTTTTAATTGAAAAACCATAGTTGTATTGCTTAACCCTAGGGACGAGTGAATCTTAACCACAGTAAGTGAGTATTTAAAATTGGAGCGTGGACTAATGAGGACTAGCCATTCCGTTATAAAATGTTATAAAATGGGAACCCTCGTTTCGTTGACTATTTTCCGTTTAATTGGGTTGGGTCAGACCTAGAGCCAACCGACTCATTGGCACCCTTAATCTCAATCACGTTAACCACTAACTGTGTCACGTTACAAAAAAAAAAATTCAAACTATTTTTCGATAGACCCCACATCCTGGTTTAACTTTCCAGAATTGACACGATTGCGCACTAGCACTCTCCATATATATTAAGCACTGCTGGATTCACCGTAGGAGATCCTGGATTTCATCCCAAGCAGACCTTTTATCCATGCCTTCAGGCCTTCAGTTTGACTCTTTTTTTGGCAACAATAGAAAAACCATTTTTACTAGCATCGGATCAACTGTAGGAGATGTTGAATTCATGTCCCCGAATTTTTCAATAAAGGCTGCAAACGAGTTGCAACCCTCCTTCATCCAGGTTTTGAGCAAGCTATGAAGTGTGAAGGGCCTTTTGGTAGGAAGGTATAGGTATATCGGGTGTCAATGGGCTGAATTCGGGCCTCAAAAACATATTGTAAGTGGGCTGGGATCAAGCTGGACTTATTTGAAATTCAAAAATTCTGGCCCAAACCTAAGCCCGACCATTGATACCCCTAATTAATATGCCCTTCATTAGGAGGTCTTGGGTTGAATTCCCAAATAGGAGATGGCTTTGATTCCATCTATCAAAAATGGCTTTGTTTAGTCTGCTCCTTAGGTCATATCAAATGTCAAACACAGTGAATTTTTTTACTTTTGACACGAACGAAAAACATAACAATTGTGTTGTAATTCTTGTTAGCTTGGCATTAACTCCTAAGATTAATGTTAATTCAATAGGGTTTAAGAAATCAGGATAGATATTGTATTTTTGCGAGTACAATAATTAGGTGCTATTCTCTCTTGGTTAGTCTCACATCGGATGAGTATTTGACTGTGTTGAGGTGTATAAGGGACCAACAACCCTTCATAAGTTAAGCTCTTTTAGAGTAGTTGATTGGATTTACCTTTATAGCACCCTAGCGGAACCTTAGATCTTATTGTGTGCGTGTGCTTGGGTGTTTTTCCCAAAAACCAATGTTTTTTTTAAAAAAGCATCTTCCTATAGAGTTATTATCAAACTCCATCCTTCTATATATCCATTTTGGCATGTGGCTTTGAATTGATGCACCAACTATATCAATGTTGCCTTATTGATTCCTAAGAGAATGATTACTATGCGATTTCAACATTAAATTTACTTTAAAAATCTAGCAATATTTGGCTAAATTACCTCAAGAATATGGGCATGCAAGTTGACAACTATGGCATACCTACCATTTGGCATACCTACCAAACGAAACAAAAGAGGGTTTTGAAAAGAAGAAAAAAAAATCAAAACCTTCTTTGATTTGATGGAAAGGGAAGTTGATAAGGTGTGGACAAAGGGTATAGGGGATGATAGGGTGAGATGAACAAAAAGACAAGGTGGCTGAGTCTGCTTGTATCTCTCTTTTATTAGCTGTTTTTTTGGTTTCAAATATATTCCCCTTGAGTGGGAATGCTTTTGAATCACCCACCCACCTAAGATGAGGGAATCACTAATCACTTTATGTGGACTGAAATGACCCTCCTATTCCCCCTTTGATCTCGAGATGCCCATACAAACATAATCACTTTACATGTGAATAATAAGGACAAAGTAGTCATTATATTGAGAGTGAGTGTTCAGCAACCATCACAAGATTATTCACAACCACCTTTAATCTCTTTCTCTCTCATGTATACATTGGAGCATGTGGGGGTATTTTGGCAGGAGTAGTATTAGCTATATTAGTTTTTTTGAGGGGTGCATAGGTATATTGGTTGAAGATTAAAAGAAGAGATATTCAGGATTTGAGAGTTAGTTTGAATGGAAGGAGACGTCTTGTATTCTAAAGCTATTTTCTCTGGTTTTCACTTCTTTGTTTTGTCCAATATTTGCAATCTTATTTGTTACATCTTCTAATATTGGGATGAATCAGTACTTTTTGTTCGTTTATTTTGTTATGAGATGAAAAACTTTTTGTTTGTTTATTTTGTTATGAGATGAAAACGCCATCACGATTTCGATGACAATCATACTTTCAAAACAAGATTGTCTAGATTCGAGACCAAATCTCATCCTTTTTTTTCAAGACTTGGGATTATATCATAATACGAATATACATTTAGTTGAATATGGTACATACATGAAAGTGCTTTTACTACTGAAACATAGAGACATACACAAAATTAGTATAACATAAAATATATGTTTCCACCCTAATAAGGGTACATTCGGTGACAGAGACAATAAAAAAAATTCACTACAAAGATTAATTGACATTAAAAAAAAAATAATAATTGACAAAGATTTTGAGGAGGGCTAGCCCCAATCATACTTTCAAAACTTTTACAATGGATGCAACAGATGGCGTTGTTCCCATTTCAGCATGTTAAAAAAACAAAATTTTGAAAGGAAATATTGATAGATTATACCAGTTCTCAAGATAATCTATAAAAGTAATGATACTTGTAGCTACCATTGTGAGAGCTTAGAGATCTCTTTTTAAATAAATAGAAATGAAAAAAAAATTGATAGATTATACCAATTCTTAAGATAATCTATAAAAGTAACAATACTTGTAGCTACCATTGTGAGAGCTTTGAAATTTCTGAGACTAGTATTTCTCAAAGATTTTTACTCTCAAATGTAGTTGTTGGGATTAATAGTGAGTCCGTTCTTCTTTGTAATAGTTATCCAATCTCTTAAGATCCATCACTCTTCTTTTCAAGAGCCACAAACTCTTTTTTGAAAACTATGGACCTCAGGTGTAGAGAGGGGTACAACCTTTTTGTGTGTGTAGACGGTAGACTATCACAATGGCCACCAAAGGTCATAATTATTTTCTTCCTCTATACTTTGGCCAATTTCTCAAGATTTTGTATAATTTCATTCTTTATGAATACCTTTTAGTTATTTATTATTTTAAGACTCACTAATTATTTTATGATTCTCGAAGATATTTAATATCAATAATTTTTGTTTGATTTTTCTTTATCCTAACTATTACAATAAATGTAGGGTCTTTAAACAAAATTACCCTCAAACTTATGGTTTCTTATGGTTTCTGTTAAAAGGTTGATTGACTTTTGTCACTATTAACAAAAATATCCTTAAGCATATCTTCTCGGCTACTTTAATGAAAGTGAAACTTACTCTTACACTATCTTTTCTATCTTATACTATTATAACAAATATTGACAAAATTACCTCAATTTTTCATATTTTCACACTCACACGTAGACCACGTGGGTCTCCTTATTACCTCTTTCAACCCACTAATTTTCTCTTTATATATGCGTTTAAAATTTCCTTTTCTTAATTGATTCTTTTAATATTGGGATTTTGCACAGTACTCTCAGTGATGTCCAAATTCTCTTTCAATTCCAAACGTCCCTTTCATTCCTATGGTCTTCATTTCATTTCATTTCATTTCATGCTTATTCGAATTTTTATTTTTTATTTTATTTTTTCCTTGAAATTCTTTGTGTATTTTCTAACCGCTATTTTCAGTGGTAGAGGATAAGGAGCCCCTATTGCCTTGATTTTGTGAGTATGACACCAACGTCCATTTTTTCGGTCCGACATGTTCGAAGATGAACGTCATGGTTTTTTTTTTTTTTAATTTAAATTTTATCATAACTGTATATAGATTGTTTTAATATTTTGTAAAGTAAATACTTTCATTTTTTTTTAGCACTCTTTAGTTAGCAGAGTTAGTATCTGTTCCAGATTTATTTGCTTACTTTTTTTTTTTTTTTTTGGGAGTCATTGTGATTTTTTTGTTATGAATTATGATATCTTAACTTTTCAATTTAGAGGGAAGAAATGTGAGCAACTTTTCTACAGACTCATGCAAAGGGTCTGAATTGAAATGATTTTTTACTTGTGAGTGGCTTGACAATCTTACTTAAATATTTATTCTCTGATTCTTTTAACTTTTTCTATCTGAGGTTGCAAGTAGATTTCCCCTTTTGGGGCTGTACAGAAAATCAGATTTTTTTGCCTTCTTTTTTACTGTTTCCATCCTTCTTGCTTATTTACACTGTTACACTTTATAGAAGAAGAATTTTGGAGTTTTGAGGTGATAAAAGTGAAGGACCCACATGCATATATAATAGCCTAGAAAACAAGCGAAAATGTTGAATTTTGTATACCCAACTGTATTACGATGCCCCTTCTTCGATCCTTTCTGGGGTTTTAAGGAAGATTGTGAGGAAACAAAAAGCTACAAGTATTGGGTTTTCTTCCTTTTGGCCTGGATTCAATTCTGTTTTTGATTTCATTTTTCCTTTGAATGTTCCTCTGCATATCTCTCTGTCATCTAAGGGTCCAGGATCTTTTCTTTCCCTTTTTTTCTGATCAATTTTGCTCTGTTAGATTATTCTAGGCTTGAAAGAATGAAGGGTATGATTAAAAGTATTTTTTTCTGACTGTATTTGCTCCACTAAGGATGCCTGGGAGCGAATTGGAATATTTATGTGATCCGTGTCCCCATTTCTGCAGATTCTTAATCTGTTTGAGGTATGTTACCAACCCATGATTTCAATTTTCTCTTTTGTCAATAATATATAAGGTGGTGAGATTAAAAAAAAAAGTCAAGCAATTTTAAGTCGCTCTAAACTTATGGCAATTCAGGGTAAATGTCTGGTGGGTGATTTGGCTTGCTCCTTGTTTACTTTTCTTTGATTTGCTTATGATGAGGAACAGACCCATTTATATTGATTTGAATTCGACACTCTTGTTGGAATTGAGGTTTTCATGTAACAATTCTGAAAGCCTCTTTCCCTTTTGGTATGGATATAGTCTGCATACTTGCCTTGTGTTATTATGATTTCTCTTCCAAACAGCGTCATTTTTAAAAAAAAATTTGTTATTTTTTGGTGGGTAAGCTCTTGAAATTAAACACCATGAGTTTATTATGTCAAGCATGGTCTATAATTTAACTTGATTATACAGGATGTGGATTATGTGAATATTACTTCTATTTGGTGGGTAAACTGGGTTTGAATAAATTGAATCTACAACTATTATCTCAGGATAGTCATACAGCATATCCAATTGAGTTACAGCCTCAAAATCCTTTCCTGTTTGTGATTTTTGAGACATTATTATAGTCATACTTGCCTTCCAATTATACTGATTGACTGAGGTGCTTGTGATCTCCAAAATATGGACCATGGTCTTTTCACCTTTAGAGAGGTCCCTTGAGTGACTAAGTGTGTGATCCCTGAAACTTTGTCTATAGAAGCAGTCTTTGAACTTGTTTTGCAAGAACACTTTTCTTAAACGTCCCACTTTTTCTACTCTTTCTTGTACTAAAGAATATTGAATTGGCAATTAGTTGCATATTTTTGCAGTTTTTGTTCTCCTGATATGATGTCAAACTTTTTTACCCAAATATTGATATTTGTGAAGATTTTCTAAAGCTATTGTGAAGTATAGGTTCCCGCTGTATTTTACATTTATTCTGAAGGTTAAAGGAATAAATTTTGAGTAATCAGAAATGTACCAAGGTGCTAGGATGTCTTTCCTATTATATTTGATGTTTCTGTTGCTTAAATGAACAATTTGCATGCAGGCAAAAGTTTGTCAGGCCATGAGCAGCAGATAATATTTCGCAATATGGGTTGGCTGAGCAAGATCTTTAAAGGTTCCAGCCATAAAATCTCCAAAGGGCAGTATCATGGGAGATCTGGAGATAGTTTTTGGCATGAACCTTCTAGTCCAGTGGTAATTCACTTATTATAGTTGTTGCTGTGTGTTGGGACTCTCCTTTATTGTTCTTGCTCAGCTCTCATATGGTTAGTTTAGCATATTCTCTCACATTAAGGTTGAAAGTATGATATAGTTTACATTTTCTTGAGTTTGTTGATGAGTCATGGGAGATGCTTTCAAGTCTCACATTTTCCTTTATAGATTGTACCATTCTATCATGAATTCATAGCTTTTGGTTAGATGGTGGATTTGTGACTCTTGTATATCAGATTTCTTATACCATGTTCTTCCTCTGCTAACTTTATTTTTTCGGAACTTGAATATAGGGTGAAGAGGATGAAGAGTTAGCCATTGCGCTTTCCCTTTCAGAAGAAGAGCAGAAAGGGAAAAACGTGATCGGTGAGTAATATGGCTATTGGTGTTATCATGGACACTTTTGGCATCGTATAATCCTGTAAATCTATTACCCAATCATATACAATTCAACATGGGAAGTACTTTTAAATTAAGTATCAAAAGAAGATGCAAGATGAAGAATAACAAAATGCCTTTGGTATACACCGTATATGTGGACTGGTGCTTTGGTGGTTAAACCTTAGTCAATATTATGTGTTAATGTTCTTTCTCACAGGATTAGATTGTGATTTTCTGATAGGGTGCCAGCGTACCAGTAGAGTTGCTGATAATTAGTAATTATACTAATCATAGGGGTAATACTAACCAGAAGCATTCAATAAAAAGTGCCATGCTGGGTATTATAATCAATGTTCAGGCTGGATATGTCCTGATCAACTTTTTACCCTTCCCATATGAAAGCTTGGAGAAATGTTGTCGATTTGTGCATTTACTTGATGTTCTGGTCATAGTGAAAACTGAAAAGGCCAAAGGCCCTTTATCTGTGTGACTGTGTCTACATAATGACTATGATTAAATTCATAAGGAACAATAAGAAACTAACATATTTTAACATGCCTTTTTCAATCTGATGCACGTAGGAATAATTGCTTGTCTTGAGAATACCACT
The DNA here is from genome assembly GCA_015143295.1 of Tetracentron sinense. Taxonomy (NCBI): domain Eukaryota; kingdom Viridiplantae; phylum Streptophyta; class Magnoliopsida; order Trochodendrales; family Trochodendraceae; genus Tetracentron; species Tetracentron sinense. The sequence continues at coordinate 42,230 of JABCRI010000295.1, read as the reverse complement.
GCAAGATGAACATACTTCGGATTTTTTTTTCTAGCTGGGTTGGCTTTATCAACCATCAATTTGCTCAAACATGATGTCTTCCATCTTGCCATTGTTTTAGCAAGTTTTGGGTGTCTGATAATCTTTTTCTCCCTGTAATCATATCCCACCTTTTAAAGGTGTACTTGAATTCGTGGCAAGGTAGATATAGCTCTCTCTTGCCCTTAAATAAGATCAAGGTCATCTCACATATATTAGTCTCGGCCAATGGCTTGGCCACTTAGACTGAAGGCCATATACTTATATATTATTTTCAGAAATGATGTTATGTAGCTTCTTTCATTTTTCCAATAAATCTTTCATTAATGCTTTACCTAATGAGAAAAGATAAGGTAAAAATGAATAAACAACATTCCAAAATCTATAGTCATAGCCATGGTTCAAAATATCGGTATCGGGTGCCGTATCGGTAAGTCCAAAACAGGATACGTAACGACGTATTAGACCGTATCAAATGGATACGGCAGAAAAAATAAAGGATACGCTAAGAAATGCTTGGATACGCAAGAAAAAACTTGGATATCTTGCATAAAACTTCTTTTAATGCAAATATAAGCTAAAAAAAATTAAATGAAGGCCTCCAACTATGTTTATAACCTTACATATGAGAGTTAAGAATTTTATAAGTTAAAAAAGGCTTGCGTGTTGATAAAAATGTATAAAAATACAAATCATAGTCACTTAGTTAAGTATAAGAAAAATAATTTAGATATTAAAACCTTACATTCAATGAGTTAAATAAGAATGTATTGAATTACACCCATAAATTTTAAACTTAATCGAAATCTTTTTATGCTGAATTGTTATATTGTTAGTTGACTTTTGATCTTGTAGATGAAACTATTTTTTAAGATTAAAAAATGAGACTTGTTTTGCCAGACTTTTGGGTTTTGGTAATTTTTGACATGATAGAATTTATGAATTTTTAATATTTGAGAAATACCTATTCTTTTGAAAGTTGAAATTTTAACTCAATCACTAAAATGTACTAAAAAGAAGATTTTGTTCTTGAACTGGAAAGTTGATTTATTATTCTTCAGAAATTTAGATCTAGGATAATTTTTATTGAATTTAAATAGGAGGATGACGTTATTTACATATTAATATCTTAAGTAAATGAAACTAAAATTAATTTATTTTTTACTTAAATAATATTTTATGTAACTAAGTTATGCGTATCGGGTATGTGCTATGGATCCTATTGTACTCGGTACGGGGGAGTTTTTTTTTCCAGCGTACCAGTGTATCGGGTAACTCCAAACAAGATATGTATTGGCCCATATCGTTCGATACATATCGAAATTTTAAACCATGGTCATAATTTGTTTCATGATGGGTCACAAGGAATTAAAGAGAGACAAATTCAATAGTTATTCAGGCGTTGACTTTAGTTTGGTCATCGTTGTGCGACTCTTTCTTCTACCTCATTTGAATTGCTTATGTGCTTTTTCCGATTTAGGGTGTCATAATTTTCATTACATGATACAACCAACAGTGGATGGATATTTTTCAATTATTGCATGTTGATGTCGATCAATGACTTGGTGAAGTGTGTGGGCCTTTTCAGCTATGTGTTTCAAAGTTGGTATATCTTTGTGTGTCATTATGATCTACCTTTAGGTGATTTTACTCTATGAGTTTCTTATCTGGGTGGATGGCAAAAATAATGTTATGCATGCAGAGTCACATTGTTTTTTTACTTATTTATTTACTAGATAATGGATCTCATATGGAGGAAGACGAAAAATTTGCCAGAGCTCTACAAGAAAGTTTGAACATTGAGTCTCCCCCTCGATATGGAACATTCCCCTTTTCAACAGGTTTCAGGTATATGTGGTCTTGGTGTCCACTCTATTCTATTTGCTCTTCCCATGCTAAAATCTATGTCCTTGGTTTTTCTGTGTATTTTTTTTCCTATTACATAGTCTTTGAGAACAGGGCTTGAAATTGTGTGATATGATTTCTGAATTTCTCAAAACTTTTTCGTTTTTGTTTTGCGCCAAGATATCTAGCCTCATGCATGCAAAGAGATATGTTTTGACTTGGTAAATGTTCCAAGACTGCGCTACAGTTTAAAGTCATTAGTTGAATATAGTTAGAGGCTCCCATCGTGCTTCTTCCCATGCCATCCTTGCAACTGTAACAAAAACAAGGAAACTCCTATCTTTTCTAATCCGTTTTTGCCTCAGTTTGGCTATTATAAACTTTTTATTATGAGTGTATTGTACCAAAACAATTCAAAGCTCGGAACAAGAATGAACAGAAAGGGAACAAAAACATAATCTTGGATCGTACGCTTAAAGAGTAGGTGACTAATCATTTGGATTTCTAGGCATTAGTTGGGGGGGTGGGGGTGGGGGTGGGGAGGAGGGTGGTTACTTGCTTAGACGATCTTTCATAGATTTTTTTTGAACACTTACAATGTATTCACATTTTCTCGCTGCGATTGGAGATAATTGAATATCAAATCCTAATGAAATAAACGCAGGGTAGAAGAAAGATGGAGAAAAGAATAGAAAAGAGTTTTTGAGAGAGTAAATTTGTCCGTCTACTCTGCTTGTTAATCACTTATGCTTTATGCTAAGGCAGCGTTTCACAAGTCTGAAATATAGAGCTTATTTAACCCATTTTTAAAAAATAAGAGCTAAAATTGAGATAAGATTGTTTGGTAAACGTCTATTTAGAAGCTCTACTTTTTAGAAATTAGCCATTTTGCTTCTGTTTCGAAAAGAGAGTTTATTTTTGTTGCAGAGCTTATTTTTCTAAAGCCAATAGACATTTTATCATCATTTGAATCAATTTTTAGATAGTTTTGCCCATTAAATTTTTGTTATTTCCTATTATACCCCTATTTCTAGCTTAGATTTCACGTTAGTTGTGTCATCCTTTTTAAAAAGACATAAATGCCTCTCAAGTAAGTGCTTATTTGTATGTATTACCAAACAAGATATTAAAAAATAAGAGCTTATTTTTAGTTTTTTACTAAACAAATTTAATTTATGAAAAGACCTAATAAATAAGATGATGGGGGATCGGCCCCTTAAAGTTACAGTAAGAGAAAGAAAAGTAATGTATACAATATGGGCATAATTGATAAATACAAGTCCATGGACCTCAAAGTATATTACCGTATGCCCAAGAAAGCCCATGGTTGACCATAAGGCTCACAAATAAGTCCACTAATGAATTTTAACAGCATGATTCTTCTAGAAAGGCTAAAATCTTTGCTGGAAATTTTGTCATTAATTATTCTTCTAGAGAGTCTTTGTTTAAGAAAGAATATTCTAGAAATTCTAAGAGTCTAGAAGTCCAAGGGTCTTATTTAGAAAGTCTAAGAGTCTTATCTAGAAAGTCCAAAAGTCTTAGTTAGTCCTAGAATTTATAAGGTATTTAATGTCTTAGTATTTATGTAGAAGGTTCCATAAATGCCGATAAATAGAGGACCCTATGGAAGTTCTTCTTTAGTAAGGTGTAACTCCTTATATTGGTAGTGTGACTCTATCCTTGGACACTTAAGTTGGTGAGATTCCAACCCTAGTTCATCCATGGAAGCAGTAAGACTCTAATTCTCTTTTCCCTTTCCCTTATTTCACATCCTATCAAATTTCTCATTCCCTTTTATTAAAATCTAGCATAATTCTTCCTTTGTACTACATCATAAGATCATTTTAAATTAGCTCGTATTAGATGAGATAAGATTCACCAAACGCCTCATAAATATATTTGAAAATGGCATCCGTGTCGTTATTGTGTAAGGCACACATGCAAAACTAGAAATATAATAAAGAACAGAAAAAACAGCAAACAAACCCAATTGAATGGGCTTGTTTCACATGCCCATTCCAATTTCCAACACTCCCTCTCAAGCGAAGTGTGTATCTATCATGGCCAATTTGCTAGTGATATCATGATGTCGATTGGAGCTCACTACCTAAGCAAGACATTAGTTAACTGGCCTTCCAATCTTCACAAATGGCAAACTAATCTTGTTAGAGGCAACCCTGTCTCTTATTACGTGTTTGTCAATTTCTACCTAGGTAGGTCATATTGAACCGGGTTTATGCGATGCTAATGGCTGCTTTGTTGTCATGGTAAAACCTCATTTCCAATTACACTGGAAAATTAAGTTCACCCAATAAGATTTTCAGCTACAACAACTCACAGGTACCATGTGCCTTATCTCTATATTTAGCTTCAGCACTTGACCTAGCCACTATTGATTGTTTTTAAATTTCTATATAACTAAGTAACCCCTAACGAATGAACAATAGCCAAAAGTAGACCTTCATTCCAGTACTGATCCAACCCAGTCTGTGTCTGGGTATACTTGAACTCTAAGATGGCCGTTATTTTTAAATAGCTGTCTTTTACCTGGAAAATACTTTAGATATATTAGAATCCTTTATGCTGTGATGAGATGAATAGTCTGAGGAGCATGCATGAACTGGCTTACTACGCTTATTGCACAGGCAAAGCCAGGCTTCGAAAGGCAACCTACCCTGCAATTTTTGGAACATTTTTCACATCTTTGAGTGGATCAGTACCCTCATTTAGCGCCAAATATCTTCCATTAGAGTATCCCCCGACTTTGCTCTAAGCTTCCTTGTCCCCTTCAGGTTTTGAGTACTCAAGAAAATACTTAGGGCACTTAAGTTTTTAATTTAAAACTCGGTGGCCATAAAAATCTTTTCGAATCTCCACTCGAATGTTCATGGTAGCACTATTTCGTCCAATAACTATCAGGTCAGAAGTTTTGTACCTGAGTGCTTCACTAATGAGATACGATAGGCATGATTCTACACAAATCCATGCCTCTACACTGCTCCACTAAACCTTTCAACCAGGCTCTAATAGATTGCTTCAACTCATAAATAGATTTCTTAAAACGACACAACTTTTCCTTCACATCTTAACAGCTGAAAACCTGAAGGCAGCATTATATAAACCTCTTCCATGTAAATCTCCATGAAAAAAGCATTCTTCATGTCCAACTGGTGAAAAGGCCACAAAAATTAGCAACGATAGACGATGATCTTGATAGAATTCATGTTCGCAACTAGAGCGAAGGTCCCTTGTGGTAGTCAATTCCATGTATCTGCTACAATCCTTAGCCACTAGTCTGGCTTTGAATCTGTTCACTAACCCATATGCCTTGTGCTTTACATTATAACCTTCAACTTCTTCCCTTAGGAAGATCCACTAGTTCCCATGTATTATATTCTCTTTGAAAGACTACTTTTCTTCCCACATAGCTTGCATTGCTTTCACTTGAATGTTTTAATGCCTCAGCTACATTAAAATGGGTAAAGACATAAGACAAGGAAGAAACAAAAGTTCTCAAAAAAGAAGGCAATGAGTTCCCTTACGCAGGGCAATGTGAATATTATGACCGAAAGAGAGGAATTCAACCAATTATTTGATCTGAAGATGTTAACTGAGATGATGGATCAGTTGTTATATCCTTTTTCTGCCGAGCATATGTTTTCAGCTCCTTCACACGGCCAGAGACAGATTAAAGAAAGACTTGAACAAGGAAGATATCATACTATCATCGATAGGAATAGGAAATGGAACATGCCTCGTTTCACCGAAACATAAAAATTGTATAACGGTTAGAATTGTCCGTTTTTAGTAAAAAGATCAACATTTATACTAAAATGACACAATTTGTTGTTTTTTTAAACGAAAAATAACCATAAAATAGTTTTATTTATTTATTAAATAACTATTGTTTTAGTATAAACGTGTCATTTTATGAAAAAGTAACTTTTAATAAGACATTTTAAAATAAAATAATGTTGTTTATAGGAAATAATAATCATCAGAAAAAATAAAACAAAAAAAGGCCGGGCCATATGATTTTGGTAGGATCTGTTACACACGTTGAAATCGTTTATTTAATCCTTGACTAATAGAAGAACTTACTAGACCGGTGAGCACTAGAGAAAGAAGATTTTGAATCTATGAGATAAAGACCACCAACTTCACAACCATGCTTAGTTAGCTTCTTTATCACTAAATCCTGAAAAACCAAGAGAGGGGAAAAGAGATTAGGTCAAGTTATGAACTGAAAGATCAGTAGAAAATTTAGTTACGTGCAAAACATAAGACAGCGAAAGCCCAGAAGAAATTCTATTTTTTTACACACAGAAGAAAAAGAGTCATCAACAATATAACTCTATCTAAACTTGAACAAGGACTATATAATTAGAGTAAAGAAGACATACCATCATATGATTGGAAGCTTTTTGAATTGATAATCCAGGAGGGATTATGCAAGGACGGTGAGATGTGATAAGCAGAGATGTGTGTATATGAATGGACAAAAAAGGTGGCTGAAATGAGGGCTGAGGAATGATCTAACTGAGCAAACAACCCCCTGATGCTCTCAAGTTCTTCCCTTAGAACTGAAAGCATCTCCTTCTAAGAAGATGTAGCAGGTATGGAGCTGTAGTAACCATAATAAGGGCACCCTAAAGGAGGCAAACACGAATTGGTTGTAGATGCGTTGTTGCAGTACACCTTGAGCGATTGAACTTAGCTGGCCTACCAACTAGGTCCCAACTGTCTCTGTAGTATACCATGATTAACTGCAATGGCCACATCCTTTGAACCCTTTGTGTTGTTTGGAAACTAATGCCGGAGCAAAATGATCTAAACTAGTGGCTAGTGTTGAGCATGGCAAGATGTTGGCTCTCTTCTCTGAACTACAGTTCGTATGGCTCAGTAGTGGCAATCATCCATACGCGGAATCTGCACTCTAGCTAGCTCATACTCTTGAGTTGAACCTCACAAGGAACTCAAATATCTGGTTCTATTCAGTCAACCTCTGATACTGGTTCCCATCAGAAGTGCATGAAGTTTGGAACATCTGGTAGTGATTCAACTCCTCCCACATACTCCAGAGAGATGAATAGTACCCAGTGTTTAAAAAGCGTGTGAGGCTTACGCCTCGAGGCTCGCCTCGAAGCGAGGCTTAAGGAAAACGCCTTGAGGCTTAACCATGAGGCTTAAAACCCCATGAGGCTCACATGAGGCGCATGCCTCATGTCTTGAAGCTTGCTTTATGTCTATGTGTACGTCTTATACATTAACTAAAATTAGGAACTGAGACTTAAATGTCGTTTTTTTTTTCTAAAATTTGTTTATTTGTTTAAACTAATTTATATATAATTTCTTATGTGTACGTGTGCGCCCACATGAAACACACACAATGTATACAAATACAAATATATATATGTCTCTCTCTCTCTATATATGTTATATACTAAAATTTTTCATCAACTTCTTGAATCTTTTTGTCATTTTTCTTATATTATATTTATTTGTTAAAATGAGAGAGCATGAAGCTTTCTTGTGAGGCTTAGCTTCACGCCTCAAGGCTTACGCCTCACGCATCTTGAGGTCCTAATGCCTCGCCTCACGTTTTCAAAACTTGATAGTACCCGAATAAATCATTAGTTACTTCAGGGGAGAGATCGCTAATGGCTTCTCTCCCTGTTTGCGGGGTAGATCTTCTGTCTCAATTGGTGACTTGTGCAACTGTTCTTCACCTGAGAGTATGTCCGGGCAATTGCTTCCCCAGACCTTAGCAATTCGAAATAGTAAAAAAATTTCTAAAAATAATGTGGTTGCATAGAGTGAAGAAACCATGACATGATAGTGAGGTTCTCTAACTCCCATATGTGATACAAAACATCTGAGGGTACGGGTGTATGGGCTCTACAATCCCCCCGATGATGTAACCAATTGCGACAACCACTTGTGTTACATCGTAGCTGATTGTGACGACTCTAGATAATTCCTCCAATCAAGTTTTATTGAAGTGATCTGGAGTCTAGGATTTTCCATTGGAGGCATAACCAAGGAAGAAATGGCTGGACCATTGGTGCTAGAAGAGATCACATCCATACTACTATTGTTTCTGCCTCCTTAAACAACTACCAGCACACGTATACTTCCACAAAGCAACCATTGGACCTCCTGCCATACTCAATGACTTCACTGGAACTATTTCCAGCCCACAACAGCCTCGTGCAGTCATACTGAGGTAAATACTGCTGATTAATAAATTAGCAATAATCTGCTATAACATAGCATAACTGAATCAACAAACGTCTTCATATGGCCTTAACATCCTTAAAAAAAGTTAGGGGGGTGACAAGATTGAAGTAGAGAAAACATTGCTGAGACTTCAAAACTTGCCAAACTTCCATGAAACCAATTTCAAACTCATTATATTTTGGGACTGGTTATTATTTTCCATTAGTCCCTCAGAAAAACTTCACACAGATTCCCCACCATCCTGGGATCAAAATATGATTTTTTTTCGTCTGATTATCAGAAAAAAAATCTGATTTTTTCTCAGTGAACTTTACAGATGGACTCAACACCTTTAGGAACAAAACAAAACTAAAATCCGACAAAAATTACCACAATTCACGATAAACCAATCTTTCTTACCCAATATAATTTTTCCTTTGGAGATGGGGTCGGGTGGCATCATGGCATGGTCCATCTATATGGCTGCTAATGTCAGTTTGTACCACATGATGGCAATCATCCCCTAGAACTTTTTCCAACTGAAGCACTATTCCTCCTGCAGAAATATCTTATTTTCCTGCTCTAATACAAGTTGATATCAAATTTCTGGGCTGGAAGTCACAATATGTTATATACTTAACTAGAATGATAATGAGATTGTGTCACTTTACAATCATTGTTTACAAATCTTGTGAGAAATACCGAGAAAAACATCCTAAAGTTTAAAACTCCATTTTTAATCGCGGCATTTTAAAAGGTCTTGCGGGAAATACATTTTTTTTCTTTCATTTTCTCACATAAACTATCGTGAGATTTAGCCGAGATTTTTAAAATATCGCGAAACGTACCCAATATTGGTGGTGTTGATGAATTTATAAATTGGTGATATTATTACTACTTTTGTAATTTAATTTTTATTTAAATCATTAACCGAGATTAGGCGAGAAATACCCAGAAGAAACTTCATATATGAAAATCTCTTGAGAAAAATTTCAGCCGATAAAAACCCGAGTGGTGTAAGGCACGCGTACGACGCTAGAAATATAAATAAAGAACAGAAAAAGCATCAACATGCCCATACTTTAAGATGTACAACTATGTTTATTGGACACCAACTTGTTGAAAATGAATTCATGTATTTTGATGTGATGTATCTTGTGGGATTCGAGCCAGTACCCCCAGTATCACGAATAAAGGACATACTTCACAATATTTAGGGAGTTGTCTCCCCATGGCCTCAGCAAGACTAGACAGCCAAAACAGCCTGGGGCAGCATCTGAAATTACTTATTGGATTCCCACATATATTATAGTGTGTTGAAATTTGATCTCCCACGTTTTATTAGTGTGGTTTAAAAGTAATTTGTTCTCTCATGTTTGTTTTTTCAAAGCTACTCAGAAGGAGTGGGGGTTTGGCAGACCCACTTAATGCTTATGTTAATTTCCCTTTTTAATGCATTTTTATACGTTCTATATGAACCTCACTGGTTCATTAAACACATTGTTTTGTAGGATCTGTGCCCTGGTTGCGGTATTTGAGATAGATCAGGACGGATTCTGAATTGCATGGGTGTGGTTTGGCATCCAGAATGTTTTCGTTGCCATGCTTGCAATTTGCCCATTTCTGAACATGAGGTGCAAAAATAGTCCCGATCTACTTTTATTTTGGATCAGAACTTGCCAAAAGAAGTGCTCTAATTCTTAGGGGAGTGTTCGTTTGAAAAGAAACTGGGTGAAAGAAATAAAAACAAAAGAAAAGAAGGCAAGAAAGGAAAATGAAAATAAACTTAAATTTATTTTCAATATAACCTCAAAAGATGGAAAGAAGTTAGTGTACGGCTGTCCACGATTGAGAAAGTGCAAGAAAAAAGGAAGTTTGTTTTTCTTGCATACCCAACGCTGAGAAAGTGCAAGAAAACTCAATTTTCTTTACTTTCCCTCACTTTCTTGCCAAACGAACACACCAGTAATTCTTCTTTGGTGTAAGTGGGTAACCGTATAAGTGGTTCTTTATGGAAACAGAAGTATCACTTTGCTGATATATACTGGCTAATTTTACTGTTATCCTCTCTTCTGTAGTTCTCCATGAAGGGGGATTACCCTTATCACAACTCTTGCTTTAAGGATCGATATCACCCAAAATGTTGATGTTTGCAATCAATTTGTAAGTAACTATATTCTGTGGTCAAGATAATTTTTTTTAGTGTATCTGATGAAAGCTGGTTCATTTCATCTGTCTTAACAATGTCCAATATGAACATTTGGATCTTTCTATAGTTGCTATATTATACTTTGAATAGAATCTATACTATGTAATTTATGGTGAAAATTTCTAAAAAGACAACGCATAAATCAAGGTGATTTTCTTCGTTGCTTTTTTTCTGATTAGCTTTTATTATGGCTGATAGACCTGAGACAAAGGCATGACATCTTTTCAGGTTACTCGATACTAATGTTTGAAGAACTATGCATTCACTACTTTATGATACTTGAGCATGGGATACCAAAATAAAAAACTTGAGCGTGTACATAGATTCCAACTTCCAAACATTGGCAAATTCCTTTGCCAAATATATAACTGCATATTTTATAATGCAAACAATAGTATGCTTATATTACAACCTAATCCTTTTTTACCATTTAGTGCTACTATAGAAAATGTGTGTTGAGGTATCTAAATGGTAAACTAGTCTCCTTTGATCCACTCATAATTTATTAAATTGGGGGGGGGGGGGGGGGGGCCTGGGTAGAATTACACTCATGTTTTTCACTTTTTACTTAGTCCTGAAAACCAGTACTTTTCCCATTCTCCCTTACATCAACCTCCAGCAGTCAGGTGTCACTCTCTGTCAACTACCCCTCTCATCTAATCTTTTCATCCTTTGGATCCATAGTTTAAATTGACAACTTCAAAAATAAGATAAATGGAAAAAGGAAACGACTCGTTGTTGCCCCTTGTTAAGGTTGAAAAAGAAGAAAATGTAACTCATAGCAATCAATTTAATCTAAACTCATGAACCAAGTCAATTTAAATTCCAGAATCCCTACGTCGGTGGTACCTTATGTGGCTCACGGATGTTGTAAGTCAAAAACTAAATCTGGCTACACTAATTGATTTACCCTAGTGATTTGGTTCTCCATGTCTTGAAGGCAATTTAGAATCTATGATAGAGCATGTAGTGTCGCGCCGGCATCCTCCTCTACATGATAGAGCATGTAGGGTCCGGCAATCCCAAGGATTAGAAAATACGGTTTCGGGATGTATCAGTTATTACACTAACCGACCCAAACCCAAAACAATCGTCTTTTCCACCGTTGTGCACGATACATAGAATATAATTGTTTTTTTAGAAAAAAAAAATCAAATTTAAAAAAACTTGAATGAGTTATAGAAACCAAATATAAAGGCATGGGAAACAACTCAAAAACAAAGTAGCAAACACAATTATAATTACACAATGAATTAAAGCATAAATAATTATTAAACGATACGTATACCCCGTTGTTTCTGGATCAATATATTATCGTACAAGGGACTACCGATACCTATACGTATCACCCCGTTTGGGTCATATCAGTTTCGGCGGCTTTTTTATTCCTATCCCTGCCGGCATCAGGAGAGAATAAACCAGGCCCCGCGATCACTATCGCTCATTAGATGATTGAGGCCATCTTGATTTACCTAATCGCTTTCAAAAAAGTACTATTCTGGTTCCCCACGTCTTGGAGGCCCCCATTAAAAGGGATGCTAGAGGCTGTCGAGTCTGGCCATTCATAAGAGGAAACAGTTGTGAAGAAAGGAGTGTTCCCTGGGAGGATTTAAAAGGGTATCTTAGAGAAGAGAAAAGAGAGAAGAGTGGAAAAGAGAGATTTAGGGTAAATTGCTTTAGATTAGGGATTAGAGAACTCTACTAGATATTATATAAAAGAGTAACATTACATAAATATCAGTTTACAAGTATACCCCCCGATATTTACAAGATATCAAACACTCCCCCTCAAGCTGGGCTATAAACATTAAGCAGTGCCTAGCTTGACTATAATAGTCCGAAGAATAGCAGGGCCAACGCGCTTGTTGAAGATATTAGCAAGTGTTTGGAAGACGAAACATGTTGAAGAGATAAAAGAAACAATCTCAGACTTTCTAACGGAGAAAGTGCTAATATCAACCTCAATGTACTTTGTCCACTTATGAAGCAATAACTGAGGTAATCTTTGCAACAACCTCATTATCACAATATAAGGACATAGGACCTTTAACAGGAAACTCTAACTCTGAGAGGAGAGAACGAAGTCAAAAGAGTTCACAAGTGTCATGAGCAAGTGCACATATTCTGCTTTAGCACTAGACCGAGAAATCACGAGTTGCTTTTTGTTCTTTCATGCAACCAAGTTGCCTCCAAGGAAAGTACAATACCCCGAGGTGGAATGTACGGTCAGTAGCAAATCTGCCCAATTCTGCATCTAATAGTCAGAGATATCAAGGTGATCCTGTGAGTGATTACGAGTCTGCAATGGGTCTAACCCTTGATATATCGGAGAATACGAGGAACAACAGAAAGGTTGTGAACGACGGGGAGCAGGCAGGAAACTGACAACCGTGCTGACTAAATGTCCGTGTGAGGGTGAGAATATCAAGCGACCCATAAGACGTGATAGACATGAGGATCAGAAAGATCAACCTCCATATTATGGCAAAAGAGAACTTAGGAAATCCAGGGGCGAGAAAAAGAAGTAGCGGGTTTACATCCACTCATAAGATAGCGCTAAAACGTAGGTCAAGAGCATACTTCCGTTTTGTGACAGGAAAAAATTCCCTTATTAGAGGTGAGCAATCTCCAGATTAAGAAATACTTCCAGATGCCTAGATCTTGGACATCAAAGGTCCGCCCCCCAACTATGATTAGCAATTAGAGCAGGAATGAAGAGTCATCGCCAGTTCAAGATGATATCATCAATATATTACCAGGAGAATGGTGCGGCCTAAGGTGTCAGAATGGATAAAAACAGTATGATAGAGTGAGTGCAATCGCTGGAGCTATGCTAAGGACCACTTCAATGAAGGCAATAGAACCAAGCAAAGGGGGTGACTGGCTTAAACCAGATATGACTTCGAAAGTATACAAACCTTTAAAAACCTACCCCTTACAGCAGGACGCACGAAGGGGATACATATACAACCTCTCAGTGAGATGCCCATTAAGAAAAACATTTTGATGTCTAACTGTAAAGATTGTCAACTATAATTTGCCGCCAGATGATGAGGAGAAACACGAACAAGAACGCGGGTTTGGCTTACAACGTGCAAAATTAAAGTATCATAGTCAACGCAACATACGTTGAGTAAAGCCACGGGCGACAGATGAGATTTTATACCGAGCAACACTGCCCATAGAGTTATGTTAGATGGTGAGAAGACCCAGAACAACATAGTTCCACAGCGTTTCTTCCCAGCTAGAAAGAGAAACCATATCCCAAGTGATGATTAGAATTAAGAGACAAATGTCAGTTTCATCAATCGCCGATAGTATCACTCAGGTGAAGAAGAGCATCACGAACGGACCGAGGAAATAGTCATAGAGTAATTGCCGAAAGGAAGGCCTGGTACGCGGAAGATACAGCCTGATAACAACATATTGTGCAAGGGGGTAAGGAGTAACACATGGGCGATACCCTTCGATGAGCAATAGGTTTCTCAAGATCAGAAGTAGCAGGAGTACCAATTCAATAGCAGGAAAATGAATAGGAATAACAGAGGGTAAAGAAGTATCTCGAGGAGTTGCCTGTGGGGAAGATTGTGGTAGAGGCGGCATCGGAGGGAGGAACTAGATGGATGACGGCGAGGAGTACGTGAGAAATCCTTCTGTGTGGGAGGTCCCCCGGAATAGGTAAAGCCATTAGAGATGAGAGAAACAATAGGTGAAGGCACAGAGACTGGTGGCACCATAGGAGCAGCAGAGAAATAAGGAACTGTCCGAAAAAAAGTAATATCCAGAGAGACAAAGAAACGACGAGATTGAGGGTCATAACACCTATAACCTTTAGATGGTGTTAAAGTAACAAGAAAGGACACCACGAATGGCCTGTATCATCCAATTTCTAATGACTGGGGCAAAGATCCTGGACAAAGCGACTACAACCAAAACACTGTGGCCTCAAATGGGAAAATGAGGAAACTGAGGGCAAAGAAGCTGATATGGTGAGAGGTCATCAAGAATGGGAGAAGGAGTTCGATTGATGAGAAAACATGCAGTGAGAAGAGCCAAGGAACCAATAAGGCTTGGGCACCTGCATGCCTTGCAACAAAGAACAAGTCACACCAACAAAATGATGATTCTTGTGCTCAACAACGCCATCTTGTTGAGGCGTGTAAGGACAGATAAGCTGTAATGGGCAATCCCATGAGTTTGAAGAAACTGGACAAAAGGTGTAGAGAGAGTACTCACCGCCATTATCTGAACGAAGGGCCTTGATAAGACCACCAAAACTAGGTAACAATTTATAGCATGAAATTCCTAAAATTTAAGAAACACCTCATCCTTAGCTTAAGAAGGTACACTCAAGTAGCTCGAGTGTAATCATCAATAAAAATAACATAATAACGAAAGTCATCACTTGAGGGAACAGGAGATGGTCCCCAAACATCGAGTGAACTAACTGAAAAATAGAACGACATCTATGCATCCAAGAAGGATAAACAACTACGAACATGGTTAGTAAGTCACAACGTATCACATTGAAAAGTAGGATGAAGAAAACAGGAAAAATTATCCTAAAATAGGGAAATCAACGAGAAACTATATACGTGCTGAATAGAGATACGTAATCTTAAGCTTGGCATAGCCAATTAACAGATAAGTATCCAAAGTAGCCCCAGCAACAATAGAAAAAGTAACAACAAAAAACGCGCACAGCCAGCTAGCGAACGATACTTGACTCCAAGCGCGGCTAATCAGGTCAAGGTTAGTAAGACACAAGGAGTAAAGTCTCTTTGCACTCAATTATATACATATCTTCCTATAGTCAGGTCCTGAAAAGAGACATGAGAAGGATTGAAAACAAGTCCCAACGACAAGCTTACGGTTGGTCCTAAGAGTAATCATTGAAGAATGTTAGAAGATAAAATGAGGACATTTAAACACCTGAGATAAAGAGGGAGGGAGACACAGGAATGTGTGTACTCTTAAGACGGGAGTAAAAGAACATTAGCCAAGCGAACTTGGCAGTAGGCAATGAAGGTGAATAAATGGGAATAACCTTGTGACTCACCAGTCATATGATCAGTAGCTTCGGTATCAATAACCCAGCAAGGAGAAGAAGACCGATGTAGTGGCGGCATAGGCCTAAGGGAGCATGGATACCTTATGGCAGAATGAAGCAACAGTATCAGGAGAATCACTCTGCAGACAAAAACTCAGCTCGGTTCATCTCAGCAACTTGGGCTCTCATGGACTCCATAGGATCACTGGCAAACAACTGAGGATTGAGGATCAACAACAGAAGACGTAATAAAGTGAGCAGAAGGACAAGGTTGGTAACCCTCGGGATAGTCATGCAAACGGTAACAATGAAACGATCGTGTCCCACTATACCACAGTGATTACAAGGAGTAGTAGGTCTGCCACACCACAACCGCCACGACCACAATGGCCCTATCAGTCCCCTTACTACGGCCAACAGCAGGGATAAAAATCAGTAGGCAAAGGCTGTACGATTTGGGAAGGGGTAGGAATGATGTTCGAAATTATAACAGCCTGAGGCGGTTCTCAATAAACACAGTGGAGTAACAGATCGAAAGATGACAAAGGATATGTGGAGAATCTGAATACGCAATTGCTCGATTCGCAAAGACCTCCAAGAAAACATAAAGCGGTGATGCTCAATTGCTTCGTCATAATCTTGGCAGGACGCCGCAGATCCTTCAGGGACGAGGCTGCCTCCTAGCCCCAGAGCCCGAGCCCGCTGGACCCAGTGCGTGTGAGTTCCCCCCGACCCTGGGGCCCACCCGCCCGCAAACATCGAGGATAACGTGCGCATGAGCGCAGGACACATCGTGGGTTCCAGTTGTTTATAACGTCAGAGCCAACCGAATATCTCACGCGGTCCGTTGTCCCCATCCGGCCCCTCAACGCAGAACACGGTCTGACACGACATCAGGACCTCAGTTGCATAGGGGCTTCCCCCCCTACGTTCATAACAAGTTTCATAACAATATAGAGTACGGAGGACTGAGAAGCAGGTACGATCTACTCTGAGTCGAATGGAGCCGATCGGTATGGAATTGAATAACCCGCCCAAAATAATCCAATTCCCGCTGATTTCCACCTTAAGCAATTTCGGCTAGCTAAGGATTTAGTCTACGGCTGTGGGGACTTACCATCAAGATACCTCATCTTGAGCGACCCCCAAATATAAAGCAAAGCGCCCCGAGCATCGGCCACGAGAAATTATCACAATGGAATTTAATATTGGTGATAGAGTGGATACGGAGTCAGAACGAGACGACGAAGCAAGAAAATTAGCATCATAGAGAAATCCAAGGAGCAACACCATAATCAAAAATACAAAACAAACAAAATATATAATGGTAGTTAAGATTACCAAAGAGATGACTTAAGTTGTTATAAGCAAATAGGGTGTTAAAAAAACACCTTTTCAGCAAAAGGGTAATGAAGTGAGGCTATAAAATCATCACAACTTCTTCAAATCTCATCCAAACGAAGAAAAACAAGTCAAGATGTTCCTATCAAAAAAATGGTCTAACCATAACCCATAAACAGCAGAAGCAACAACCCATTCAAGCGGTAAACAATCTGAACCAAAACAGTATTTTTCTTCGAATTTTTCTGTATTTTTTCTTCAAATCATCATAACTCATCAATATTTAACCAAATCTCATTAAATAAGATTCAAAAATCCTCTAAAATCAAGATCTTTGAAAAATATACCTTTGAAGAACCCAAAAATAGGGCATAGGCTATATGGCTAAAGCATAGTTTTAAAAAACGGTTTCGGACATCGTAACAGACCACGACTGAAACCGTTACATAACGGTTTCGGCCTTTACTTCTTTTTCTTTCTTTTTTACTTAAATAAAATCCAAAAAAATCTCATTAATAGGAAAAAATAAAAAACATATAATAAATGAGTAACAAGATACTTCTAAAGCCAATTATGAAGCTTTAAAATTTAGAAATAAGGAAATTAGATGGGTCGAGGATTGAAACATACCCGAAATAAAGAACCTGTCTTGGATTCCTTCAAATTTATGAATCAAACCCCAAATTAAGTTGTTAATTTAACCAAAAAAAAAAGGATTTTAGGAAAAAAATATACTAAGAATAAGTAGAGAAGAAGAGAGGAAGCAAAGATGAAGTTTTAGAATGAGTTTAGGGATTTTCGAAACCCAGTCCTAAGAACGTTACCGTTACGTAACGGTTTCGACCTTTACGATTTTATTTCGGTATAAACTGATAAAGGTACGACTTTGGGTATCGGAGGCCACCGAAACCGTTACGTAACAGGCATACGTAACGGTTTCGGCGCTTTTTTTAACCATGGGCTAGAGACAGCCGTATGGCTAAAAACGTGGCAATTAGCTCCTCCTTTTGTTGTTGTCACGGCTTTAAACTACGATCTTCTTCCTTTGATATAGTTCTGATACCAAGTTGGAGAAAGGGTTTGGAAGATTTAGGGTTTAGAGAAGAGAAAAAAGAGAAGAGAGGAAAAAGAGAGATTAGGGTAAATTACTTAGTTAGGGATTAGAGAACCCTACTAGCATATTATTAAGAGAAACATTACATAAATGCCCTTTTACAAGTATAACCCTCGATATTACATATATCAACATAAACCAAGGTTATCACTGTCATTAGATGATTGATCCCTTTGAATCGAATGATCAATAAAAAGTTCTTGAGCATCCAAGCAAGCAGTATACATGTCAAGAAGGCATCATGGGATGTATGCATAACTATGTCATTTTTGGATAATAGCTTTGCTGAAGACTGCCTCTTATTGTCATTTTCAAAGATGCCAAAAAAGAAAACTTGATGAATAGTAAATAACGGGGTATGCCCGATGTTTGCAACTTTTTTTTACTAAAGAAATAAACGGAGAAGTGTGTGTATAGATGAGGTGGGCGTGGGCCTGACATCTCTCTACATAATAAGCTCACACTTGAATAACTTTTTTTGTCAGCTAGTTGTGACATGCTATCTTTAGTCTTGCCCTGATATCTCATAGATATTCAAATATCTTGTTTGTTCCTTTGGATAGATCACACTCACAGTTCACTAATGGTGGCCATGTATATTTTCTTTCAGATTTCTACAAATGCTGCTGGTCTTATTGAGTATAGGGCACATCCTTTCTGGGAACAAAATACTGCCCCTCACATGAGCGTGATGGGACTCCTCGGTGCTGTAGTTGTGAGCGGATGGAGGTAAATCGGAAGAGAATACTTTTTATCTCATAAAGACAGCCTCTTTTTTCCAAGAAACGCTTGTTTATCCGTACTACTAGAAATGTTGAAAACGTGAATGTTCCTCACTATGTGCAGTCGAGAGACACTGGATATTTCTCCCTCGATGATGGTCGGAAGCTCTGTTTAGAGTGTCTGGACTCTGCAATCATGGAAACCAGTGAATGCCAACCCCTTTACATCGAGATTCAAGAATTTTATGAAGGTTTGAATATGAAAGTGGAGCAGCAAGTTCCGTTACTCTTGGTCGAGAGACAAGCACTAAATGAGGCCATGGAGGGAGAAAAGAACGTAGGCGCTGATGCAATTTTACATGATATTTCAGTTAATCAGCAAAAGCTATGTTTTCTTTCTTCTTTTAATCTTTGATTGGGCTTTCCTTTGTTTCCTTTGTCATGGGCAGGGTCATCATCACATGCCCGAGACTAGAGGACTCTGCCTGTCAGAGGAACAGACTGTCAGAAGTGTAAGGATTCATCAACATTTTAACTTTTAACAATGGAATGATAGAATTTTGTTAAGACAATGTGTTTGTTCGGTAGAGGACTACATTTTTTCCCTGAAAATTCCAGATTTTAAGGAGGCCAAGGATCGAGCCAGGAAATCGAATCATAGACATGATAACCGAGCCTTATAGGCTGACCCGTCGATGCGAGGTCACAGCTATTCTCATTTTGTATGGCCTCCCTAGGTATTGCTTCTTCTTCCCTTACTCTTACACTTTGTATTCTTCTTTTCTTTTTATTTGTTTTAATTTTTCTTGATAATGTCTTTACAGTATTAGTTCTACAATTGTTGTACTTTAATAGAAGTTTTGATGTATGACCAAGGACCCCTCTGCGCACAGGTTGCTGACTGGATCAATCTTGGCTCACGAGATGATGCACGCATGGCTGCGGCTTAAAGGTGCTCTGAAAATTTTCCCTCGGTGATGTGGCAAGCAGGAGGCCTACTCACCATTTAGTGACTGTAACCACTATCAGTAGATAAATGACGCCTTGTACCCAAAAATAAGTATTTGGTTTTTGTAAAATGGTAAGCTATCCCAGGTGGGTTTCTTAAATCTTAACATGCCAAATTTTGTTGATGGTCATTTGGCAGGTTATCACTCTCTTGGTCAAGATGTTGAAGAAGGTATCTGCCAGGTATTAGCTCACATGTGGCTGGATTCTGAGATTATGGCAGGGTCTGGTAGTAACGTTGCATCAACTTCATCACCATCCTCCTCTACTTCCACATCGTCAAAGAAGGGTACCCGGTCTCAATTCGAAAGGAAGCTCGGAAATTTTTTTAAACACCAGATTGAATCAGATACTTCACCGGCATACGGTGACGGCTTCAGAGATGGTAACCGGGCTGTGCTTAAGTACGGTCTCCGGTCAACCCTGGACCATATTCGGCTGACGCGGAGCTTTCCATACTGATGTATTGAGTGGTGGTCTGGTGGGTCTCTCTATCCTTCCTCGAGTAAAGCATTGGCCCTATCATATTAGAGCTCAGGGCCCAAGCACATAAGAATCAAAATCAAACTTCAGGAGATTAGTAAACAATGAAATGCTGAGTTTTCTATACCTTTTAGCTGTAAGCCTCTCTTAACAGTGGGCATCACTTTATTTTAAGATTGGATATCCTACTTAATATTTAATAAAATAAATATATACCTATCATCTTTTCTTTTTTCTCTTTTTGTAGGCTCCTTCATCCATCTCAGTTGAGAGCTGAATCAGCCTTCTTTGACCTTGGGGAGATTACATGTAATTTCTCATTGACTTGAGTACATGCCATCTGATTGACAAATTTTGGTTTACTTTAAGTATACCAACTACTGACCTTCCAGTGCACCCATTTCTTTGAGTAGTATTAGTGGGTTCAGACTCTAGATACGGTTCTTTCTTTTTGAAGTAATTGCTTTGTGATTCTTGCCAGCTTTCTCTGGTCCTACTTTCATTCAAGAACCTTTTGTCAAGTTTAGTTCAGTGATTCAACGGAGGAGTGTTTCCTTGTAAGGAACATTCTGCTCAGAACATGATCTCCCTAGATACCTTTCGTCAATTGATCTTGAAGAGAATGTAAACATCCTAGATTCCTGGATGTGTTTGAGATGCAAAAATAAAGCTTTTTATCAAGACTCTAGAATGCTAGCTTCATTTAAGAGATTCATCTTCAGGAAGGCCATGGAGTTCTAGTTTAAAATCAGAAGAATAGGGTCTTAAGCTGATAATTTAGAGTTGGGCACAAAATTTTCTCAATTCATTTCCTTTGACGTTGATTAGACAAGTTTCTTCAATTAGAATGCTAAAAAAAAAATTGTGGATTCCAGTTGATCGGATGATGGTTTTGGGGTTGTTGCTGCTGAAGCACATACCATGAAAGATTTCTCTGAAAGCCAAATGAGTTTTCGTGCGTCTCAAGCTGCTAACCATCTTTGGTGTCTCCTTGATACTGAATGGGTAAACTTCTGTTTTCTTCGTTTCCTGTAGATTGAGTACTTTGAAACTATTGATCCATGATCTGTGAACCTTCCAGCTACCTAAGGCGGTTCATGTATCTATGTCCATTTCATTGTTACTCTTCTTAAACTTTCTTTCTTAGAAAGTATAAGAGAATCCTCTTTTGCAAATTTTATCATGGTTTCCTTCCCCCTCTTTCTTTTTCTATTGTTGCATTCTTATAAATGCATGAAACTATGAATATATTACTGATGTATATAACTATGCGCAATAGTTAAGTCTATATGACATTTCTTGTTAGGAGAAGAAAACGAAGACTATCATTCAATCCAAAGCTAAGACAAAGACCCCACAGATTTTTATTGAAAAGAAATGCTATTTTACTCACACCGAAAGCTCCTTTAACAATGCATCTTACCTTTTCTATCAACCTTACACTCTTTACACAGATATCAACTTCGGAGATTAACCAACCAAGCTCCACAGCAATGGCAATCTCTTTCCTCTCCCTATATGCTCTCTCTTCCCTGCTTCTGTTCTTTCCCGCCTCCCATGTCACTGCTCAATCACCACCGACCAACAGCACAGAATTCTCGTGCTCGTCGGATTCTCCTACCTCCTGTGACACGTACGTCACATACCGTGCTCAGTCACCGGACTTTTTGGATCTTGGACAGATATCTGATCTGTTCGGGATCAGCCGTTTACCTATAAAGAGAGCTAGTAATCTGATTTCTGAGGAAGTTCAGCTTCTTCCTGACCAGCTCTTACTGATACCTGTATGGTGTGGTTGCACTGGAAACCATTTCTTCGCGAACATCACTTATCAGATCGAGAAAGGTGACAGCTTCTACTTAGTTTCGATAAGCTCATTTGAGAATCTCACCAATGACAATGTAGTGGAATATTTGAATCCCACACTGAATCCAAACAACCTGCAGATTGGCACTGAAGTGGTTTTTCCTATATTCTGCAAGTGCCCCACCAAGACCCAGTTGGAGAAAGGTCTTAAATTCCTTATTACTTATGTATGGCAGCCCTTTGATGATGTCCTGGTATTGAGTGCAAGATTAAATGCATCGGCCGATGAAATTGTGACTGCAAATAACTACCGGAATTTTAGTGATGCAGTGGATCTTCCTGTATTGATTCCAGTGTCACAATTACCAGTTCTGTCTCAACCTTCTTACTCCCCTCCTGAGACAAAGAAATCCAAATCTCAGTGGTTCCTCATTGTAGTTTCATTAGCTGGAGGTGCTCTTTTGTTTCTCTTTGTGTTATGTTTGTTAGTCTTTATTTACTGTTCATGCTACAAGAGGAAGATTTTGGATCCTGAGGGTTCTGAACTGGACACCACCGATCTGATTGAACCGAAGAAAGGTTCCAATGACAAGAATTTAAATTCCAAGGCAAAAGCAGATAAGCTACTTCATGGAGTTTCAGATTATTTAGGCAAGCCGATCAGGTATGAGCCAGCAATGATTATGGAGGCAACCATGAATCTCAATGAGAGCTACAGGATTGGAGGATCAGTTTACAGAGCTACCATTAATGGAGAGGTCTTTGCTGTAAAGAAGACCAAAGAAGATGTCAGTGAGGAGTTGAAGATATTCCAGAAAGTAAATCACGCGAATCTGGTGAAGCTAATGGGTGTTTCATCTGACACAGAAGGAAATTGCTTCATGGTTTATGAATTTGCTGAAAATGGGTCACTGGATAAGTGGTTGTACCCCAAGTCTTCACCTTCTTCAAGCTCTGTAAGTTTCCTCACATGGAGTCAGAGGCTGACAATAGCATTGGATGTAGCAAATGGACTCCAATATATGCATGAACACACGCAACCGTGCATTGTCCATGACGACATCAGAACTTGTAATATACTTCTCAACACCAGTTTTAAGGCCAAGATAGCAAATTTCTCCATGGCCAGACCTGCTACTAGCTCTGTGATGCCAAAAGCTGATGTTTTTGCTTTTGGGGGTGTTCTTTTGGAGTTGCTTTCAGGAAAGAAAGCCATGGAAACAAAAAAAGGTGGTGAGATAGTGATGCTGTGGAAGGATATAAGGGGGGTCTTGGAAGTTGAGGAGAAGAGAGATGAGAGGCTAAGGAGATGGATGGATCCAAACTTGGAAAACCTCTACCCCATTAATGGTGCTCTGAGCTTGGCAGCCTTGGCAAAGGCATGCACATGGGAGAAATCCTCGGCGAGGCCGAGCATGGCGGAGATTGTCTTTAATCTCTCTGTTCTCACTGAATCATCTTCTGAGACCTTGGATAAGTCTTGGATCTTCGGCATAGAAGCAGAGGGAAGTGTTCCAATTATCGGTCCAGTCGCAGCTCGTTGAAATACATAACTGGCTTGTACTCTCCAATTTAGTTCATCCTTATAATGGCTATTTCCTTCCCACTGAACAATCCATTCATCCTGTTCTTGGGACTGAAATTCTCTGTTCTCTTCATTTTGCGACGTAAAATGGCGACGGAAGGATTGCAATTTCTATACCCAGAGTCTTCTTGGGCATGAAGGTTCTGTTGGCAACGGAATCAGAATTTCCCGCGAATTAGATCTCACATGACATGGCTCTCTATTGGGCCGGATCGTTCATATCTATAGTCCACATGGGTTGACCCCTTTTCGCTGTTTTCCGGTGGCGTTTGGATTGGATTATTTTGGCCAAAAATCAATTCTGATAAAATTGACTGTGTAAAAATTCATGATCAAATAATCATTTTTTCAAATGATAGTGTTCGGAGAATATTTTTGGCCAAAAAAATCCAATCCAAACGCCCCATAATACATTTCCGTTTTTTTTTTTCCCAGGGGTTTTGGGGCACCCTTCAAAAGGATCCCAAAACTGAAACTCCAGCCCGATTCCAGCACTTAAGCTGAATGGGGATTGTGCTCCATTGGAGAGTAATCTTATAGGGGAACAAGGATTTGCTGTAAGAAGCTGGCTGCAAAAGAACCTAAACCTTAACCCTCGTCTTGCCTTTGGCCTTATGGGTGGCGTTATAATTTTTAAAACTTAAGGGTGCGAAAAAACTTCAATTTCTATTACTTTAATCTATAGAATCAGTGTGTTTATAAAAATAACTAAACTTAAGTAAAATAACTTGAAAAAGCTTTTACCAAATAAATAAGTAATGCAGACTTATGGGTGTCCCACGTTTTTGATGCCGTAGTATTGCGTTTCCTTAGGAATGGTCTCGGTTTTCACTATTACCATATAATCTTAATAGCATTTCCCAATTCATTAAAAATAAATTCAACTTATATCTCTGAATGAGCTAAACTCTAACCAAAAACAAAAAGATGAGCTTTAAAGAGCTAAGTATGTGAGCTCACTGCTATCCCTCATTTATAGAAAGGGAGAAAGAGATGTTTTAATTATAGTATTAAAATTCGACGAGTCGACTCGAAACTCGGCTGAGTCGGCTCGACTCAGTCAGGTTTTGAGTCGAGTTTGAGGTAAAACTTAGTTTTCACACTGAAAACCGAGTAACTCGTCCCGATTAGTCCGAGTTTTATACCTTTTTGTTTTAAAAAAAAATTGAGAAAACTGGCCTACTTGAGTGACTAAATTATGTTTTTTTTTTTTTAACAAACTCTACCTACTTTTAAGTATAAATACGAAACAAAAGAAGTTTGTTTAGTATATTTTGAATTATATGTCTTATTTTAGGCATGATTTATCATTAATTTTGAATTTATACCATGTATATAGTATTAAAAAAATATTAAATATGCCCGAGTTTTAGGTGTCATTACTCGGACGAGTTTTATCTGAGTTTCCGAGTTGACTCTACTTGACAAGTTTCTGAGTCTAATCGAGTTTTCGGGTTTTAAAACACTGGTTTTAATTAAGATTTAGGAGTATCCGACTTGGTGGGTGTTTGGAAACACTAGTACTGTAAGCTAAGTGCTTTATGTAAATAAATACTTAAAAAATATATAAATAGGTTTTTTTTTTTTTGGGGGGGGGGGGGGGGGGGGGGGGAGGGTACAATCAAGTTTCAGTCGTATTAGTATCTCTCCGTGAAGGCCTAGCATTAGAAGCTTTGCTGAGGGTGGTGACTCACCCCTTATCATTGATCCCGGAACCTCCCTCCTAGTGAGGGGAAACACTATTGCTAGGCTAACCACACGGTGTGGAGGTATGGGTTACTTATTTATAAGATTTTTTTTTGTCTAACCATATGTTTATTTATATTTATCAAACAATTTTTTTTTTAGTATTATGCTCTTTTATACAAATCTAGGATGTACCGGTCCCTATTGGATTAAGGCTAGCATCACTTTCTTTAATGAAAGACGATAACACTTCTTTTCCACAAAGAAAGTGATGTTAGCATTGCCCTTGTAATAATTCCGGTGAAAATCTATATTTTCTAGTAACTTCAAAGCGGGGTGTGACTTCTCTGTTGAGGGACCATCCCCAAGGTGACGAGTCCACAAGAGCTCGAATCTCCCAAGCTAACCACTAACCATTGTTCCAATCATAGTTAAATGATATCCTTAAAAAAAAAAAAGTAACTTCAGAGTCTCTGTCTCTAACAAAAGGCAAAATTAAGAGTTTCAGGCCCTTTGATGTGAAGTACAAAAGATGGAGCAATGTTACGTTAACATAAACAGACCAGTAATTTATATATAAACAAGGAGCAAGGATTCTCTTGCAGGGGGCTAACGATAGCCATAGTAATTTTGTTTTTGAGGGTCAAGTTCATGGGCCATGTTTATTTGTGTCCGTTCATAAAAAATATATTTTTTTCTCATAAGTTTAATAGAGCTAGAGCCGCCGCTCTGCCCCTCTCCTAAGCTACGCCCGATTAATAGTATAGGATTTTTCAAATTTTCAGGGGGCTTCAGGCCCCAGCCCCATGTGGCTCCGCCCCTGTACATAAAGGTGGGATTGACGCAATGAGGACAGGCGAATTTTCCGGTTGTGCGGTATCCGTCCCTTAATTTCTTCTCGGATATCTCATATTTTGTGGGGGCTACCATGACTTTGCCGAAAATCCAAGGGAGGATAACTTTAAGAAACCAACTGACAAATACATTCTAACACATAATGTAAAACAATTATGTTGTATGGGCTCCGTCACTAACTGGCCAAAATAAAAAAAAGGATATTCAAACAGTCCCTTAAAACTAACTTTTCCATATCTTTGTGTAGAAGACTGCAATCACATGTATGGCTGTATGAAACCCACGAACTCATGGTTGAAGACCCACCCATGTTCACATTCCTTCCTTCCATGTGAGTAGCAGTTGTAAATTATAAATCAATAGGATCTAGACAACTAATCAATCAAAAATCAAAATTAATACATACCCGAACCGCCATTATCTTGATTGAGCATAGAAAAGTACCTTATTATCGATCTCAATTCTTTTTTTTGGGGTGATGGATCTCGGATCCATAGTATAATATTACTTGGTATTAGAGTCCTAACCCATAAAAAAAAACTACGGATTTTGCTAACCCCAATCACAAATCTTCCAAAGACGTAACTGGAGAGTTACAAATGTCTAACATGTTCTAACTTTTACTTTTTAAACAGTTAAAATAATGAAAAATCTCCACATGTTAGCCCCATCTTGCGTCTATGAAAAATTTTGGAGTAAATGTGGCTAGGGCTAGCACTCCTAAAAAAACTAAGAATATGGTATAATCTTAATTAATATCTAATATACCACCATCTGTTTATCAAATGCCTAACTGAAATGGGCTTTATTTGGATTTTAGACAATAAACATTAATACCCAAATCATAAACTTCATAAAAAAAAAATCATGTGTCATGCTACCAATGGATCATCTCCTTAACCGCCTTTGCCGACCGAAAAAATTGCTATTAGTAGCTATAATAATACTCTGATGACCCGACGAACGCTGATATTACAATTTGGTTGTTTAATTATTGTGATTATCAAAGATTATTTAAATTATCATTGTAATGCATGGTTTGAAGTTGTCACGTCATTAACGTTTAATTTATGAATACGTCCTACTCAAAACTTCCAGTAATTAAAACCAAATAATAAAGAATAAAATGGACATCAAGATAACAGATCTATCAAGTTGCATGAAATCCAAGCTAGGACCCACCATCAAAGACTTTCTACTCATTCCTCCTCTTTAAAAGTTCCAATCCTTGTTACGGTACAGGAGCACTTTCAAATGAAGCCTAAGCTCGAAGAGTACTCGACTTATAAAAAGTATTGAAAGGGAAAAATCTCGTTCATGCCACACGTCTATAGCTGCTTAGCTGGTAGAAGAATGATAGCAAAACTCCACCTGTGAATGAGTCTGAGGGGGCGGGTGTGCACCCTGAAATAAGCTCCGATGATAAAGTCAGTATAAGGCACAAACACATGAATATATGAACATAATAGTATAGAGATACTTATCGTGAGGTCACTGGGTATATGCACTTGAGGACGAGCTCTGCTGTTATGCTCTGAAGATTATAGCTCAGGAGGCACAAATAATATGGCTCAGACAACGTAGCTCTGACAACGTAGCTCGTATAAGGCACAAACAACGTAGCTCTGACAAAGCACAGACAACGTAGCTCTGACAACGTAGCTCGGATAAGGCACAGACAACGTAGCTCGGATAAGGTACAGACAACGTAGCTCTGATAACGTAGCTCAGATAAGGCATAGACAACGTAGCTCTGATAACGTAGCTCTGATAACGCACAGATAACGTAGCTCAGATAAGGCACAGACAACGTAGCTCTGACAATGTAGCTCTAGCTCGGATAACATAGCTCTGACAACGTATACGTTGTGCATCAAACAACGGGTACGTTGTACATCAGACAACGGGTACGTTGTACATCAGACAACGGACAACGAGCTCGGCACTATTCACAACACAACGTGACAACATATTCGGCACTATTCACAGCAGACAACGCGACAACGGATTCAGCACTATTCATGACCTATTTGAGAGAATCCGGTGACCATAATAGATTGTGAGGCCATAAAAAACATCAAGTAGCCGGATAACACCAAAGGAAGATGAGAGAATCAGGTGAGTGGCCGCCTGCATAGCCCTTCGGGGTAGGGGTGTGAATGACTCAAGCTTCTCAGATCTCCTTCTTCCTCTTCTTCTTCTGCCATTTATTTCCTCTCTTGCCTTCCGCACCATCCTTCTATTCTTTCTGGTGATTCTTGTTTATTTATAGGCATTTGGAGTCATCATGACTTGTGTAGTCATGATGAGGTCACCTGTCAGACAACACTCAAGAGAGCCAGCACATAGCCCAAGTGGGCTTATGTCGGCTAAATTGTTAGAATTTGTTAGCATGAGAAATTCCTATTTTACCCCTTCTTTTTACTCTTTTTTACGAATTTTATCCCTTACACTTAGCCTCTTCTCGGTGCCTTGGACTCCGTTCAAGGTGCCGAGAATACTTCATGGGTAAAATTCTCAAAAACGATATCCTACATGTTGCACAAACAAACAAGTAACTTGCTTAGAGCGTGAAAAGGAACATGGATCTACCTGGTCTGCAAACACTGATTGTGTTCCGCTCTCCGCTCTCTTCCGTTGTAGATGCTTCGTTCTCACTGATACGTTGTGCTTTCGCATGAAGACTGATGTTGTGGAGGCAGAGCTCGCCGAGGAGTTAGAGCGAATCATTGACAACGAGGCCGAGCTTGCGAACAACAAAGAGGAACTTTCATCAACGAGGACGAGTTTGTGCCAGCGAAGACGAGCTTGTATCAGCCCCTAGTCAGGTCAGAGCAATTGCTTCTCGTGCATGGTACCTCAGAGCATGTGTCAGAGAGCACGGGAATGTACATGTATCAAAAATGAAGTCATTAGGTACTTTGAGCACGGGAAGGGGCATGAACACGTGAAGCTGTATGAACACAAGGATTCACTTGATAAACACACGGATGAGTTTGCAGTAAAAACCATCATAAATATAGACAAATGCTATTTCACGCGAATGACTCGTAATGGGGCATCATGACACCATGTTCAGATGGCATTACATAAAAATAAGTCAATTGGTCGCTTACCGGGCAATGCATCTGACTAAGTCACAGAGGTCCCGTAGTGAGCATCATGCTTAGATATGTGTTGAACCGTGTGGTAAGACACCTTGCTCGGATGACATGTCATTTAAGAAGCTACAAGTGTCCCATCACCGTATTCAGACATATCAGATAAGACATCATTTGACATTGCATTCACGATGTTTTTTACTTGATATAGCACTGGTCGTTTCTCTTGATCTTTCACTTGATAAATCACTTCGAAATTCACTTGATATTAAAAATTCACTAAAGCATGCACTGGACAGTTCAATTGATAAATCACTTGAGGATGAGAATGCACTCGATAATTACCTCTTGATTGTTGTCATGCAGTGAAAGCCCCATTCAGACGTAGAAGACGCTCGTTATTTGCGATTATTTAAGCTCCTTTGCCTCATTCTCAATTGTTCCCACAGACGGCGCCATTTTGAAAGAGAAAAATCTCGTACGTGCCACACGTCTATAGCTGCTTAGCTGGTAGAGGAATGATAGCAAAACTCTACCTGTGAATGAGTCTGAGGGGGCGGGTGTGCACCCTGAAATAAGCTCCGATGATAAAGTCAGTATAAGGCACAAACACATGAATATATGAACATAATAGTATAGAGATACTTATCGTGAGGTCACTGGGTATATGCACTTGAGGACGAGCTCTGCTGTTATGTTCTGGAGATTGTAGCTCAGGAGGCACAAATAATATGGCTCAGACAACGTAGCTCTGACAACGTAGCTCGTATAAGGCACAGACAACGTAGCTCTAACAAGGCACAGACAACGTAGCTCTGACAACGTAGCTCGGATAAGGCACAGACAACGTAGCTCTGACAACGTAGCTCGGATAAGGCACAGACAACGTAGTTCTGATAACGTAGCTCAAATAAGGCACAGACAACGTAGCTCTGATAACGTAGCTCAGATAAGGTACAGACAACGTAGCTCTGACAACGTAGCTCTAGCTCGGATAACATAGCTCGGATAACATAGCTCTGACAACGTATACGTTGTGCATCAAACAATGGGTACGTTGTACATCAGACAACGGACAACGAGTTCGGCACTATTCACAACACAACGTGACAACGTATTCGGCACTATTCACAACAGACAACGCGACAACGGATTCAGCACTATTCATGGCCTATTTGAGAGAATCCGGTGACCATAATAGATTGTGAGGCCATAAAAAACATCAAGTAGCCGGATAACACCAAAGGAAGATGAGAGAATCAGGTGAGTGACCGCCTGCATAGCCCTTCGGGGTAGGGGTGTGAATGACTCAAGCTTCTCAGATCTCCTTCTTCCTCTTCTTCTTTTGCCCTTTATTTCCTCTCTTGCCTTCCGCACCATCCTTCTATTCTTTCTGGTGATTCTTGCTTATTTATAGGCATTTGGAGTCATCATGACTTGTGTAGTCATGATGAGGTCACCTGTCAGACAACACTCGAGAGCCAGCACATAGCCCAAGTGGGCTTATGTCGGCTAAATTGTTAGAATTTGTTAGCATAAGAAATTCCTATTTTACCCCTTCTTTTTACTCTTTTTTACGAATTTTATCCCTTACAAGTATCATTACTAGTTAAATTAAGATCTTCTCCAGTTATAGACGGTAGTTGACGGAGAGATTGCCGACAATACATGTGCATCAAATCATCACCAAACTCTTGTGTTTGAGGTATTCAGGTATTTGATTAACATGTGCATGAATACGTAACATTTTTGAAGAGAATACATTACAATCACCTCACTACCAACTATCGGAAAAGTTAGGTTAATGGATTATAATCACATCCTAATGCAACTAGGCACTATCCACCAGCAACCACCGACACAAACCTAAGTTCTAGCCCAAAACAAAACCTTCAGAAGGAGAGAGGGTCTCCGTTAGAATCCTTGTGGGACTTGACTCTTTCTAAAACCCATTGACTAACTAGGGTTAATTGGATCAATGATAACAAAAATATTATTTTTTTATTTTATTAATCTTAATTTACTAATATTAACTCTTAAAATTAATGCTCACATTTTAAAGAGTCTAAGATCATGCTCCAAGGGGACGGCATCCCTTCTTACATTTTGTTTTGGCAAGAATTGCAAGAAGCTCGTGCTGCTTCTCGTTGAAAGCTGAACCGAACCGCCAATTAAATCAGATACTAACACTACTAGTTGCAATCTAACTACAATCTAACTACAACTAATAATACAAGTCTTCTTTTAATCCTAGTTAATAACTTTAAGTGCAGCACTTAGTGGGCCCATGGGTCCGTTTCATATCTTACCCTCGTGTTTCCGTGTCCCTTTTAATACCCCTTTAACCCTAATTAAGTTTAACTAAATTAAAGCTAAGATTTTGGTATTTTTTTATAAAAAAAAAACCACGGTTGGATTTCTTAACCGTAGGGGTGAGTGAATTTTAACAACAGCACATAAATATTTAAAAGGGGTTATTGCATATTAACTGCTACGTTTTACATGTTTTGCAAATACATTGTCATGTGTAATAGTTTTGCAAATTAACTCATGGTTTTGCAACTATTAGACCATCAACCTCAATCCTTAGTTTTGATAGACTTTCGTTTGTTATGGTTAGAAAAATGATAATTATGCCCTTAGGATAGTTTATAACCTCACAAAGTCTTTCACTGTCCTTTCCAAACAAAACAAAAAAAAAGCCTGCCCTTGAACCATGGTTAACAAGTTTTAACTCTTGTGGTTGATTTGTCCCATTTCAACTTTCTCTAACTATGATTAAGATTCACTCTTTGGGATAAAGCATCTAACCTTGGTCTTAAAAAAAATTTAACGTATCCCCTTTGAACTCCCTTTAATTGTGGTTAAGATATACTAACATTGAGGTTAAAGCATCTATCCTTGGTTTTTAAAAGAAAAAAATTATATAACGTGTCCTCTTTTAACTCCCTTTAATTGTGGTTAAGATTCATTAACCATTAGGGTTAAAGCATCTAACATTGATCTTGAGAAAAAGAATTAGAAAAAATTAATGTGTCCATTTTTAACTCCCTTTAATTGTGGTTAAGATTTACTCATCCTTAGGATTAAAATATCTAACTTTGGTTTTTAGAAGAAAAAAACTAATGTGTCTTTTAATTCTTTTTAACCATGGTTAATGTTCACTAACACTTAGGATTAACGCATCTAACCTTGGTTTTAAAAAAAATTTAAAATTCAATGTGTCCCCTTTTAACAGTGGTTAAGATCAACTAACCTCTAAGTTAAAACATCTAACTTAGTTTTTAGAAAAAAAAATTAAACATGTCTTTTAACTATCTTTAACTGTGATTAGGGTTCACTAACCCTTAGGGTTAAAAAATCTAACGTTGGTATTTAGAAAAATATAAAGTGACCCCTTTTAACTATCCTTATCTTTGGTTAAGATTCACTAACTCTTAGGGTTAAAGCATCTAACCATGGTTTTTAGAAGAAAAAAAAATTAAAATTAATGTGTCCCTTTTAACTCCCTTTACCTGTGGTTAAGATTCACTAACCCTTAGGGTTAAAACATCTAACCTTAGTTTTTAGAAAAAAAAAATTATGTCCTCTTTTAACTCCATTTAAATGTGGTTAAGATTTACTAATCCTTAAGGTTAAAGCATCTAACCTTGGCTTTTAGAAAAAATAAAAATTGTGTCCCCTTTTAACTCTTTTTAACTATGGTTAAGATTCAATAACCCTTACCCTATGTTTGGTTGCCCAGAAAATAAGTAAAAACATGGAAAAGAAAAGAAAATTGGACAAAACACAACTAAAAATTGTATTAGAAATCTAAAATTTTCTTTTCTTTTCTATATTTTCACTTATTTTCTTGACAACCAAACATAGCATTAAGGTAAAGCATCTAACTTGAGTTTTAAGAAAAGATTAGAAACATTAACCATAAAGACTAAAATTAACCATAGTTTAAGAGTATTAAAAGGTACAAGTGTTGATATGTGGAATGTAACTGCGGTATAACAGTTGAGAATTTTACGTCGAAAAACAAATAAAAAACAATCAATTGACTATGATCTCAAAATATCCTAAGCGAGGAACAAGCAGTTAGGGGGTAGCCTCTTTACATGCGAGTGCTGAGCTCCTTCCTCATTCCTTTATCCACCGACACTTTTTTCACGCTTTTAAAAAAAAAAATTATAAAGAAAGAAAGAAAGGGAAAATTTTTCTGTTGTGTCATTATCGTTGATGCCAATCTATGCGAATCCAAGGATATAATACACTTTTCACATAAGAACTCAAAAAACTGCCAGCAGTTAAAATTTGAATTTGACATAAATTAAGATTGGATCCAATGATGTAATACCCTTAGAAAAAGGATCAAAGTCAATTGTGATTGAACTCTCCCCGAGTTCAATTGCATCAATACTGTGTCCCTTTTAGCCCTTATTAACTATGATTAAGGTTAACTAATTCCTGAGGTTCATAGTATAACCTTGGTTTTTTTTTTTTTTAATATTTAGTTCTTGATAAGAATATTTCACCGTTAATTTTTTTCTAAAAGCCAAGGTTATATTATCGTATTACAACAATTAATAGGTTTAAAAAGGGAAACTTCTTGACTTATGGATGCGGTTGAGCTCAAGGAGAGTTCAATCCAATTGGCCTCGGTGATCGGATCTCACTTTTCAAACATACATTCAAAAAAATATCAGCAATTAATATTTGAATTTGACTGAAATTAAAATTAGATGCTACTAGGCTCAGACTACTATTTACTAATCAAACACCATACATAGTGTAAAATGTTAGTGTAATGGGTAAATTTCGTAAAAACCTAAGTGTGGTAACAACGAGCTCGTCCTCAGTGTGGTGTTATCGTTTGAGCTCATTTCCGTCGTCTCCTCGGCAACGGGCTCGTGGACGTATGAACGACGAGAGCGTGGTCTTGTGAACGACAATCACGTCTTCACTCTGACGACGGACCCGTGGTCTTGTGAACGACGATCACGTCTTCACTCTGACGACGGACCCGTGGTCTCGTGAACGACGATCACGTCTTCACTCTGACGACGGACCCGTGGTCTTGTGAACGACGATCACGTCTTCATTCTGACGACGGACCCGTGGTCTTAT
Source organism: Tetracentron sinense (assembly GCA_015143295.1). Lineage (NCBI taxonomy): Eukaryota > Viridiplantae > Streptophyta > Magnoliopsida > Trochodendrales > Trochodendraceae > Tetracentron > Tetracentron sinense. Next base: position 8,073 of record JABCRI010000295.1, on the reverse strand, counting down.
GAACGACGATCACGTCTTCACTCTGACGACGGACCCGTGGTCTTGTGAACGACAATCACGTCTTCACTCTGACGACGGACCCGTGGTCTTGTGAACGACGATCACGTCTTCACTCTGACGACGGACCCGTGGTCTCGTGAACGACGATCACGTCTTCATTCTGACGACATACCCGTCGTCTTATTGTCCACGATCGCGTATCCTAAACACGTAATGAGATCTGGCGTTGCTGCCCAGTCGCCTGGGACTGATCCTACCTCTACGATGGTAGGTGGGTAACATTGTCTTGGCATTAAATGGCATTTAATGCTGCATTTAATGCCAGTCACCTCGGACGAGTTCCTACTCTTTGCCTGCTCTTTTTGTGTGCAGATGCGCGTGCAGTACGAATGACCAGAAGATCTATCTAAAATGATTACTGAAGTACACATCAGGGATTCGAGGTATGCATGGACATCAATGGGTGCCTATGGCCATGGCAAGGGTGGTCTATATAACCCTGTGAAAAACAGTGTAAGGGGGGACGAAAAAATTGGGAGAGCTAAGACCTTCGAACTCTCTATTATGTTCTTGCTGTTCATCATCTCCTACACCTACTGACTTAATCATCGGAGTGCAGGTCAGGGTATCACACCCTCCACTCCAGTCTTCTACCAGCTAATCAGAACTTGGGAGGAGCTGCTGCTGACGCGTGTCCTTTCGGTAATTTCCCCTCACAAAATTGGCGCCGTCTGTGGGAAATTTTTTTTCTTAAGTCGAAACCACCCTTCGCTCACACCACCTCTCGGTCAGCATGGCAAACCAAACTCCCCAGTCTTTCATCGAGCACCAGCCCCCTCAAGCCTTTTCATGCACCCCTTCCACCATGCAAACATTCGCATCAGGCCCACCTTCTGGACAATCAGAAAGGCCCATGACCACATCTGATCCCATCCTGCTACTATTACAACAACAACAGGCCACTCTGGCCCAAGTAGTCAGCCAGCAACAGTCACTGCAGGAGCGGCTAGATGCTTTGGAGCACGGAAACTTGGAGATCGATGACGAATCTCCTAGAGGGGGCTCTGCAGCTCGTAAACTCAATTTCCCTTCTTCTCCTCCCCCCAGAGGAACGGCCCCGATCTCGCCATCTGCACCAGAGAATCTGGAGAGGAGATTCACTCTCACTCCTTCTGCTGACGAAGCTACCCGCCCCCGTTCTCTTGATGCTCATGCTGAACGTCGAGATCTCCACGTCAGCGACAGCGGGTTGAAGACGGGTTTGACTCTCAAAGACGTGGAAGCCTTGATTAACGCTCGAGTCAGAGGAACGACAGGTGGAGCCTCTCTCGATCAGTATGCTCAGAAGTACAAGGACGAGGAGGAGACGTCCCCTTTCTCCAAGGAAATCGTTGAATCTTATACCCCGTCAAAGTTCACGGTGCCTAATTTTGTTAAGTTCGATGGGAGGAGGGATCCTATTGACCACCTGACCGACTTCAAAAATGCCATGGCTGTCCGTAACCCGGATGACAATCTCCTCTGCAAAGCCTTCCCTAGCAGCCTGACTGGAGCGGCTGCAAGATGGTTCCGTAATCTCCCCGCGGGGTCGATTAGGTGCATGGCTGATCTCCGGTCAGTTTTTATTGACCAGTACATCATCAACAAGAAAAAGAAAGCTGGTGCAGATTCCCTCTTCGCCATGAGAATGAAGTCGGCGGAGTCTCTTAGAGATTTTATTCAACGGTTTACCGATGAAGTCTCTAATATCGACAAGATTGAGGACTGCACTTGCATAGCGGCCTTCAAGAACGCCATACCCAAGAGTTCCAAACTCTACGAGTCTCTTGCCCTTGACTGTCCGATCAAGATGGACGAGCTGATAGTCCGTGCCTCTAAGTACGGAAGGATGGAGGAAGATATTGCGGCAACAACGAGGCCTAGAGCACGAGGAGTAGACGCTGTGGAATGGGGAAGCAGACCCTCCTCAAAGAGAGGGAAGAGATCGAAGTATGAATCATCATCCAGTGACGAGGAACCACGCAGACGCATACGACAAGAAAAAGTTGTGTACGTTGAACGACAAGGAGGATCGAATCGACTCTCGCTGGGAATCCGCCAAGATGCAGACTCGTCAAGGAGAACGGATCTACGGTCCAATCTCCGGCGGAGGGACGACCGTGCCTATCGAGGACGGGAGGAATCCGGGCATTACAAGGAGAGGGAAAATCGAGCAACAGAAAGACGTCCTTTTGCGTCTCGTGGTGGTCAAGTTAACTTCACAGCAAGCCCAGCGACGATCATGAAGACGATGGAAGACGAACCATATTTCGAATGGCCAGCACGGACCGTTCGTGATGTCATTACGGGACCCAGGGCACACGAATATTGTCAATACCACAAGTGCCATGGGCATCTCACGAATCGTTGTCGCATCCTGAGAGAATACTTGGAAAGATTAGTCCGTGAGGGCTATCTGGGAGAATACGTGGATTCTGGAAGAAAAGAGGGGCATATAACGGAGCCATCCACTCGGCCTCACGAGGGAGAGCCATCTGGTCAAATGAACCGAGGTGGAGAAGCTCCGAAAGGAGTCATAAACGTCATCCATCGCGCTCGAGCACCGGAAGTCGACGTTGAGCAGCAGTATCGAGCGAAAGCAAGGAAGTTATCGCACGTGGCAGAAGTTTACCAAGTGCGGTCGACGACGAAGGAAGTCGAGCAGGCCCTAATGTTCACTGACCAAGACATGGCAACTGTAGTCAGACCTCACTACGATGCTCTTGTCCTGTCCATGAGAATTGGCGATTTCGACATCAGACGAGTGCTCATAGACCCTGGGAGTGGAGCAGATATCCTGTACCTCCATGCTTTCACGAAGATGGAGTTGGATCCAGCGGTTCTTGTACCCGCACAGACCCCCTTGGTAGGATTCGAAGGAAGTTCGATGCAACCCCTGGGCGAAGTCGTCTTACCGGTCAGAGCTGGACCTATCACCTTGTCCACCCGATTCTCCATTATCGATGCGCCGTCCCCATACAATGCTATCCTGGGGCGATGGTGGACTCACGAAATGAGAGCTGTTCCGTCTTCTTATTACCAGGTATTGAAATTCCCCACACCGGATGGACCGCGTGAAATAAGAGGAGACCAACTGGCATCGCAGAAGTGTGATTATACCTCTCCCAACCCGCTCAAATAGCAATTACAGGTCGGATCCGTGGAAGAGGAGAGCGCGGGTGAATCGCTGGTAAACCATTCTGTTGAACCCACGAAGCTTGTCAACCTCGGGACGGAGAACGAGCCGAGAATGCTACAGATCGGGACTTGTCTGACTGCAGATGAAGAGCGGGAACTGGTAAATTTTCTGAGGAAGAATCTCGACGTTTTCGCTTGGTCACATGAAGACATGACGGGTATCCGTCCTGAGATCATCTGTCACCATCTCAACGTGGATCCCATGGTCAATCCAGTTAAACAGAAACCTCGTAGACTCGCTCCGGCGTACCATGAGGCCGTCAATGAAGAAATCGACAAGTTAATTCGGCACGGGTTCATTCGTGAAGTCCAATATCCGGAGTGGATAGCCAATGTGGTAGCTGTTCCTAAGAAGAACGGAAAAGTCAGGGTCTGCATCGATTTCACCAATGTTAATAGAGCTTGCCCGAAAGACTTCTTCCCGGTTCCCAGAATCGACAGACTAATCACAGCGACCGCGGGTCACGAGATGTTGAGTTTCATGGACGGGTATTCAGGTTATAATCAAATCCTCTTAGCGGGGGACGATCAAGAGAAAACGGCCTTCATAACGGAGCGTGGCCTGTTTTGTTACCGGGTCATGCCCTTTGGCCTGAAGAATGCCGGAGCCACTTACCAACGATTGATGAATCTGATGTTTGGACCCTTGCTCGGCAAATCGGTGGAGGTGTACATTGACGATATCGTTGTGAAAAGCCGAACTCGGGTCTCTCTTGTGACTGACCTAGCGGAGCCGTTCTCTATTTTGCGTACTTTCAATCTGAAGTTAAATCCTGAGAAATGTACATTCGGCGTCGCCTCGGGCAAATTCCTCGGCTATCTCGTCAGCCAACGGGGCATTGAAGCAAATCCCGCGCAGATCCGTGCTCTGATAGATATGCCGGAACCGAAAACAAGGAAAGAAGTTCAAAAACTGACGGGACGTATCGCAGCTCTCAACCGGTTCATATCAAAGTCCTCTGATCGATGCAGACCTTTGTTCGAATTGCTGAGAAAGGATTCCGTCTTCAGATGGACCGAGGAGTGTTCCCAATCTTTCGCCGCCTTGAAGACGTATTTAGGCTCCGCACCGATCCTCTCTGTACCTGAATCTGGTGAAGTACTGTACCTCTATCTCTCCGTCTCGGAACGAGCCATTGGTTCCGTGTTGCTCAGAAATCACGACGGCGTAGAGAAGCCTGTTTATTTCGTCAGCAAAACATTCCACAAGGCAGAATCCAACTACAGCAGAGTGGAAAAGGTATGCCTGGCTCTTGTCTTTTCCGCTGAGAAGTTACGTCCTTATTTTCAGGCACACACCATCGTCGTCTTCACCACGTACCCTTTGAAAATTGTGTTGGGACGACCTGAAACCGCGGGACGCATGTCAAAATGGGCCGTGGCGCTGAGCGAGTTCGATATCCAATATCAGGCCCGAACCGCAGAGAAGGGGCAAGCCGTTGCAAGCTTCTTAGCCGATTTCCCCGTGGAGGAGGCCGAAACTTCAGCGGAGCCCGACCGTCACGAACTCCCAGACGACGCGGAGGCGGATTCCATTGTAGGAACAGGGACTGGGAACGAAACGAAACTGACGGCGTGGTGCGATTGGCTCTTGTATGTTGACGGGTCGTCTAATATCAGTGGTTCGGGACTAGGTGCTGTTCTTGTCAGCCCTGATCATGTTAAAGTGCAGAAGTTGACGCGCCTTGGTTATGCTGCCTCCAATAATGAAGCTGAATATGAGGCGTTAATCCTTGGGTTGCAGAGTGCCCGAGAATTGGGAGTTTCTAAACTCCGGGTGTTCTGTGATTCACAGCTCGTGGTGAACCAAGTAAACGGTATCTATGAATGTCGGGATGAACGGATGAAGCGCTACGCTGCATTTTTACAAGAGCAACGGAGGGCCTTTGATGTTCTCGAGATCAAACATGTCAGAAGGGACGATAACAGGCATGCCGATGCATTGGCCTACCTCGCCTCGATGATGCAAACCGATGAGCCCAAAACGATCCTCATAGAATATCAAGAATACCCCTCCATTGAATTGCAAACGCAACGCACGGTGTTGTCTGTAAGTCAAGTGCCGAGCTGGATGACGGGCATATTTACCTATTTGAAGAATGGAATTCTCCCTTCTGATGCAAAGGAAGCAAGACGAATACAATATAAAGCTCCCCGTTACACCCTTGTGGACGGAGAACTGTATCGCAAATCCTTTGGAGGACCTCTTTTGAGATGCGTGCATCCGGAAGAGGTAGAGAGAATTTTGGCCGAGCTCCACGAGGGGATTTGCGGCATCCATTCAGGAGGACGGACTATCGCTCATCGTGCTCTGGGGCAAGGATATTTTTGGCCTTACATGCAAGCTGACGCACAGAAATACGTACAAAAATGCAGCCAGTGCCAGCGGCATGCGAGGTTGATTCATGCTCCCGCTCAAGAACTCAACATCGTATCTCAACCTTGGCCTTTCGCTCGTTGGGGACTTGACATCGTGGGACCTTTCCCCAAAGCTCCCGGTAATTTAATTTTTCTGCTCGTGGCCACGGATTACTTCTCCCGGTGGATCGAAGCTGTTCCCCTGGCGCGTATTAGAGAACAAGAAGTGAAGAAATTCTTGTGGGAGCACATTATCTGTAGATTCGGCATCCCGCAATCCATCATTTCTGACAACGGGAAGCAATTCACAGGAAAGCTTATCGCCGACTTTTGCCAGGAGTTGAAAATCAGGCACATCTTCTCTTCTCCTTATTATCCTCAAGGGAATGGCCTTGCCGAAGCAGCCAACAAGAATATTTTGAATGCCCTCAAGAGAAGATTGGAAGATTCCAAGGGAAAGTGGACCAGCGAGTTGCACAATGCGTTATGGGGATACCGAACAACACCACGGAGCCCTACGAACGAGACCCCGTTCTCTTTAGCATACGGGGTGGAAGCTGTTATTCCCACTGAAGTCTTTCTGCCAACAACACGTTCACGGAAGAAACACGGAGAGGAAAATAAAAATGTCGAGTTAATGGCTATTCACTTAGATTTACTGGAAGAAAAACGGGAAGACGCCAGCATTCAGATGAAACGCTATCAACAACAATTACGAAAGGCATATAACAAGAAAGTACGGGAAAGGACGCTTCAGGTCGGAGACCTCGTTCTCCGAAAAGTCTTCCAAAATACACGAGAAATCAACAGCGGAAAGCTGGGTCCCAATTGGGAAGGGCCATATATCGTGGACCGTGTCGGGAGTCCCGGGGTGTACTACCTTAAAGACTTACAAGGTAATGTAATTCAAAAATCGTGGAACATTATGAATTTAAAACAATTTTTCCAGTAAAGTTATGTTATGAATTACCACGAGTTAATTTTTCAAATAACAATACGTTGTAAAACATTCTGGACAAATTACCACGACGGGTACATTTCACTCACCACGGGACACGGGCGGCTCACACAAAGGAATTGCCATCTGAGCATCACGGCGGCTTATACTAATGGAATGTCCTCTGAACATGGTGTCCCACCACGAGTTATCACGGCGAGCACATTTCGTACGAACAGGGTACTCACCACGGGACACAGGTGGCTCATAAAAGGAATTGCCATCTGAGCATACCGGTGGCTTATACTAATGGAATGTCCTCTGAGCATGGTGTCCCACCACGAGTCACCATAAGTTCGTCTTTACGAAATGGACTTGTTGCCAAATTACGTCCGTAGTGTCAAACCGCTTCTTTAACGACCCGTTGTTAAAAGTGATGTGATTTATTTTTATTGTGAGATTTATACTCAATCACGAGTTAGTGATTTATCTTTATTTTTATTGTGAGATTTATACTCAATCACGAGTTAATTTTGTGCCATGTCTTATTTGAACGAGGAAATTATTCTAGACCAATCGATTGCAACACGGTGATCACAAAAGAAATTTTCTATTAACATAAGATGAACGGGAGTACAGCCGATACAAAATTGAGAAGTAAGAGATGGAAAGGAGGAAGGATCAGTCTTCGGCAACGTCGACGATCACGACAGCGTCATCGGGAACGGTCAAGACGTCGTCAGCAGCAGCAGCAGGGTTGGCAGAGGCGATTTCCGCAGGAGCCTCGCGCAGGACGGGAGATGGTCCAAGAGAAGACGAGGTTGCCCCCCTCCTTGTACTTCGGGTCTTCGCCAGGCGAGATCTCCAAGCCCACAGCCTCGGAACGAGTGGCCTCGTCCTTCGACTGTTGGGGAGACTCTACCAGTCGTCCGGGACTCTCGGAGTTCATTCATAAGCTCTCTCTCCGTCTCGACCCGGTCTTCAGTTATCAGTCGCTCCATCTCCGTCTGGAAGTGAGCTCGGAGAGACTCCGTTAAAGGCCTCCTTGGCGGCTTCAACCTCTTGTCCCTCGCAGCCATGACGGCCTCGAGTTGTTCGGCCAATGCTGCTTTTTCAGCTTCTAACTTCTCCAGCTGCTGACGAAAGAATTCACGACCTCGTCCATCTCACTAATCCTGAGGACGGATCTCTCGGCCTGTTCCACGGCCGCCCTTCTCTCCTTCCATCGCCTTACGGGCCTCGTCCCGAGCTTTGTCCCGCTGTTTCACAGCCGAGGCAATTGTGCCTTTGGCGGTCCGAAGATCGCTTTGACAGACATCAGCTCGTGATTCAGCCGTTTCATGTCCTCGGCTCCCCTCTTCTCCAGGTCAAGGACCTTGTCCCTCAGTCCGTTGGAGGTACGCCTGTTCTCGGCGGTAACCTCGTACATCCCGGCAAGCATGTTGCCCAGCTACAAAAGAAGAGAAAGAAAAATGGTAAAAAAAAAAAAAAAAAAAAAAAAAAAAAAAAAAACGCGCAGAGAGAGAGCAACCGTGGCAACA
>JABCRI010000294.1:0-40117 GCA_015143295.1 Tetracentron sinense | reverse complement strand
AATATTTTATTATATTAAAATTCCGGGTCAGTAACCTACAGCTAAATAGAAGACTTTAGGAGGTTTTGGTTTACCCTAAACCAAGAGAGTTCCTTAGAAAGAGAAGAGAGGATTTGAGGAGTCCAAATAGGTTTGGTTTTGGGAATCACGAACAAGATTCAACAAGGGTTTGATTCTTCTCCAAATCAAGCTTGGCTCCTTCCAATCACGTGAGAGTTTCAAAGGGTTTTCCGTCAACCTAGAAATTGACCAAGGAGGGTTAGTAAACTACTATTCTAACTGTTATCATACAAAGATTGATTCTATAATTGATTTTAATTCTATTATGATACAAATAGGAAGTGTGGGAATTTGGGTGAACTAGATCATGAATAAACAATCAAATAGGGTTTTACAAATTGGGGGTTTTTCAATAACAAGGATGAATATGGCTAAACTTGTAAGAAAATTGTAATACCTTTAAATGAACCATGATTTTAAGTATACTATGATGCAATGACAAAACAAGGATTTTGGGTGAACTGATTATGTTCAAATAAGCAACTAAGGATTAGAGTTTGGGGTTTCCAATAAAAGGTGAATAGGACTATAAGTGCACGGTTAGTGTAATATCCTACAAGGACTATGATGTTAAGTGGATATGAGAATTAGCTTAGAAGCCATGATTGTATGATGTGATGCAATGAATGAAATGTTCTACATTCTAGAATTGTCTAAGTATTCTATGATGCTAATATACCTTGTATGAACCATATGAGTTATTAAGGTGTTCAAGTATACTATAATGATCATTATGCCTGGCAGGGACATGTTTAATTAGTTAAAGTTTCCACATAGATGTTAAATGCTCCCGAGTACTCTACGCACGATAAGATTGCACGGACCGTGGTTTTTCTCAAAGCATAAGAGTTCAAGAAAACCTAAGAGGATTTTCAAAGGAATTTCATAAGTAAGAAGCCTACATGCATAGAGTTGGACTAAGCCAACACTTGGGTTGGCATTATAAGATCGGTGACGTCATGCTCAAAGGATCAGTCTAAGATTCGCATAACAACCTCCACGGATCATAAGTCTCGCAAGGCTTTTCAGAAACTCATAAGAAACTCCAAGTCTAAGATCGTACATATGTCTCCAAGGAGAACAAGCTCAACAAAAGGATCATAAGTCACAATAATCATAAGCTCACAGAAGCTCATAAGCTCACAAGTACTCACAAGTCCAAGAAACTCTAAGCTCACAAGACGTCATACGAAAACATGCGGCTCAACAGCAGTCATAAGCCTCATAAGCATCCATGAGAGGGTTGTTTCCATGAAAAGAAAAAAAAAACAAGTTTATGAAAGGTTTTTCCATGACGGTTTTAAAGCATGGATTTTGGTGATGGACGATTTTACTCACTGTATAAAAATATTGTGAGTATGATAGCATGTTAGCTAGTAGATTTGCTAGCCTGAGTATGCCATGATCAGCGTACATTGATGTCGGCAGGTCGCGGCTCATTTGCATCTGTGCTCAGGGACCCGGATTCGAGGAGGATTATGGCAGGAGGAGCCAGTATGAGACCGCAGGAGGAGCAAATGACTTAGACCACTGGCCATTTTAGAGTGAGTACATAGAGAGAGAGAGAGAGAGTTTACTCATTTTGTATTTTGATAGGGGGCAGGTCCACCTTTACTTTTGTCTGTATGTACAAACTTGGAATACACAGCAGGGATAGAAAAGAAATTTTTGGATTACGCTTCCGAACATTGGTTTAAGCTTCCGCCTTATTATGATTATGTTTGTAATGACTTGGAGGGTTATTACAGGATGTTGGTATAGGATAGACACAGCACTAGCCAAAGATCCAACTCCTCGGGGTATTTTGGGTCGCGGACAATGGCACTTAGAGGGCGTGAGAATTAAAGAAACAGTTGAGGAGTTAAAACACTTGGTTTCATCCAACCAAGGTCTAGCCATGGGGAGCTCGGTTCTCTTTGTGAAGAAGAAGGACGGTCTAGGGAGGAGGTGTATAGACTACCGTCAGTTGAACAAGGTAACTATCAAGAATCGTTATCCATTGCCAAGGATAGACGACTTGTTTGACCAACTGAAGGGAGCGAGATTCTTCTCCAAAATTGATCTTAGATCGGGGTATCACCAATGGAAGGATGCTAAGGCGGGAAGATGTTCAGAAACGGCTATCAGGACTGGGATGGGCATTACGAGTTCCTGTCATGCCTTTGGGCTGCGAATGCACCGGCGGCATTCATGGATTTGATGAAAACGGGTATTTCCGATGTACTGGATCAATGCGTGTGAATTCAGTGAGAATTTTGGTGTATTCCCAGACACGGGAAGATCACGCACGAGACCTCCGCCTTGCTCTGGAGATGTTGAGAGAGCATAGGCTATATGCCAAATTGAGTAAGTGCGAGTTCTGGTAGAGAAGGTCGCATTTCTTGGACACGTGGTGTCGGCCGAGGGCATTTCTGTAGATCCAGCCAAGGTTGAGGCAGTCATGAGTTGGGAGAGGCCCAATGAGCGTCACGAGATACGTAGTTTCCGGATTGGCAGCTCACTACCGGAGATTTGTGGAAGATTCTCCAGTTTCTGCACTCTCAAGAGGTACTGAACAAGAAAAAGTGCCAAGTCAGGTGGGAGTGACCGAGTGAAGTAAGTTCCAAGAGTGAAGAAACGCCTCACCACAGCCCCTGTCCTTACTGTGCCATCTGGACCTTTTGGGTATGAGGTGTACTAGTGATGCCTCGCACGTCGGACTCGGGTGTTTCCTAATGCAACACAAGAAAAGTCGTCTTGCTAGATCAAGGCAGTTGAAAGAACCTGAAAAGAATACCCACTCACGACTTAGAGCTTGCGGCAGCGTCGTGTTTGAACTCAAAATTGGGGACATGATCTGGAAGGGGTGGAGGTTCTATGGGTACACGGACCACAAGAGCTAATTACCTCTTTTTCCCCAAAAGAGATCAATTTGCGACAAGACGTGGATTGAGTTCTTAAAAAGGACTACGAGTGCACTATTCAATACCCGGGAAAAGCAAAGTGGTGGCAGACGCTCTGAGTAGGAAAACCATAGGGCGTTGTTGGCTCACATGTGGTGAGGGAATGGAGGGAATGTTAGACGATTTGGCAACTCTAGAATAAGTGTGAACGATTCTGTCCGCAGTCGGTTTTGGCGAATGTTATAGTTCGGCAGTAACCTTATAGATTGATCCAGGAGTATCAAGCCACGGACACTGACTTGTGGCTTTCCGGGATAAGGAACGCGGCCAAGGTAGTAAGGACTTCTCTCTCACTAGCGGGGAGATATGACATTCAAGGGAGACTTGTGTCCAGACAATGCAGAAACTTCGGAGAGAATCATGGGATGAAAGCTAACGTCAAAGTACACAGTGCATCATGGGGGTACAAAGATGTTCGGAACCCAAGAGTCACTTTGGTGGCGAAACATGAAGAGGGAGGTGCGGAGTCTGTGGCACGTGTTTGGTGTGCCAATAGTGAAAGTGGGCATTTGAGGACCGGCGGGTCTTTTGCAGTCTCTCCCTATTCCGAGTGGAAATGGAACATATCTCTATGGACGTTACGTGGATTGCCGAGACGGCAAGAAGACGAGCTATTGGGTAGTGCTATTGATGACTCACGAAGTCCCGCTCATTTGTTACCGTATGGACTACATTCAACTCCAATCAGTTAGCGGCACTATACATCAAGGAAATAGTCATCTTGCATGGGGCCCGTGAGTATTGTGTCGGTAGAGGACCCAAGATTCACTCTAGGTTGGAAAAGCTTTCAAGGATTATGGGTTCCCAACTTAGACTTTAGCAGGGCTTTCCACCACAGACGGACGGGCAAAACAGGAGGGTGAATCAAGTGATAGAAGACAGGGCTCCGAGATGTATGTGGATTTTAAAGGAAGTTAGGAGAGCACCTACCTTGGTGAAATCTCCTACAATAACAGTACCAAGCAAGAATACAAAATGGGCACCTTTTGAAAGCCTTATATGGAGAAGTTGTAGATCCCCTGTTGGGATGAGGTGAGAAAGAAAGAGTTTGGGCCACGAGTGGATTGATACGAAACGAGATAGGGTCAAGCTATAGGAGAGGGTGAAGGACGAACAGGACAGCCAGAAAAGCGATGCTGGACAACGAGAGGGGATCTTGAAGTCCACGAGCGGTGACTTGGTGTTTATCAAGATTTCACCAACCAAGGGGGTTATGCGATTCGGAAAGAGACAAGCTTAGCCCGAGATAGGTGGGTCCGTTCGAGATCATGACTCAGTCGGTGAAGGTGCTACGTGTTGCTTTGCGCCGCTCACATTGGCGGTGGTCCAAAAACGTGTTATATCTCCCAGCTTCGGAAGTACTCCGATCCTTCTCACGTCATGAGCTGGATACGGTGGAGATCGAGGAGGACTCCTTTGGGGCTTGAGACAGCCGGTTCATATTTGGATAGAAGAGACAAGACTTCGCAACAAGGACTATTCGCGCGTTCTCGTGCAATGGAAGAATCACGCTCGGAAGAGGCTACATGAGTGAGGCCGAAGTCAAGGCGAAGTACCCAGAGTTGTGAATGATTTTGTGTATGACTTGTAATTTTTTTCGACTTGTTATGGAAGTTGTTTGATTGTAAAACAAGGCATTGTCTCAATTTCGAGGAGAAATTTTTGTAAGGGGGGGCGATGTAGCACCCCGGACTTTTACTTTAATGAATGGCACTCTCGTAGGCTAAGGCCGTTTTTTTTTTGCGAGTCTAATTAATAAATAAGGGGGGGGCGAGAATTGGGGAAATTCTGAAACATTCCGAAATGTGCGTTGTCGAAAGAGAACCAACGGCAGTTGAATTGTCGAATCCCAACGAGCGAGTCAAAGATAGTCAAAACAGTCCGACATTACAGAGCACCGATCGCTCGGGTCCAGTCAGCGATCGATCGGTAGCTATCGCACGGTCAGAAATTTTGTATGGGGGAAATTTTCCAGAGAGTGAGTTTTTGGACCGGTCGACGGTCATAAACACCGATCGCTCGGTATGGCAACCGACGAGCGGTCTTAACCACCGATCGCTCGGTCCTCGCGTTTTTGCAAAAATTCAGTAAGGGAGTTTTCGTCTTTTGGCGTGTTAAACCCTTCAATAAGGGTTTGCTAGTACCCTTGAGGCCTCACTTTATAACATTTGAGGGATTTGAGAGAACAGAGATGAGAAGAGGAGAAAGCTTCTAACCTAGGGTATGGTTTGAGAAGGAAATCAGAATGGGGTTTCAAGAAACCATAGCTCACCCCAACTCGAGTGCTCAAAATCAGGCTCAAGCTGTGTGATGAACCATTCTCCAAGCTAGGGCAGAAACCCAAACACGTTTTTGAAAGGGGTTTCTTCCCCAACTCCATCTCATTAAAAGCAAAGGTGTTCTCTTTCAACGTTGGATGTAGCAACCTCAAGGGTTTCCCAAGCCCGCTCAAAGGCACCTCTGCTTTTATAGGGTAGTCCACACCCCTACCTAAACTTACCACTAGCCAACTCATACTCCTACGTTCTCCTTATGATTAATATGAAGTTGTTCGTATGTTCATTCACACTGTCTTGCAATCATGTGGCCATCTATGTAATCAATATAACTCACTATCGATAAAGACCCCTTAAGGGCGTGGGATGCTTGGATGGGTAGTAGGGATATGGCGATGGATTGCCTGAATGTGTGATGTAGAGATGTGTGGGTTGTGTGACTGGTACAATGATAGGATGGGACTTTTGTACACAAATAACCCATACTACCTCTTGTGTGATTGATGGACACATATGCCCCCATTAAAAATGAAGAAGATAAACTATCTTACAGGAAATGAAATGTCATCGAATAGTGTTTGATAGATAACATGATAGCTAATACTAGGATATTAAAGGCAATAGAACATTGAAATGCACAGAGATAGGGTGCGGTATGCATGTGAGCGTTCCTTATAATGCACAAGACTCACAATGTATGCAAATTCACTTACGTCTACCCCACTGTTCATATCACGAATGAATCTGGTAATGCACTGTATTGACTTATCCTCCGGTGACCTCATAGATCGCCACTATTGACCCACGTCCCACGATGCACCGCATTTGCTAGAATGAATCCGAGGTTCTAAGAGACAATGTGACATATGTACTAACCACAACAACGAAAAACATGGTTCATGGCAATGGAGTGTGGTAGCCCAGTTGAGATAGTTTCGCCGGTCTAGCATATGGCGACAAGGCATGCATAACAGGACGGTGGAGCACCCACCCGGGACACTCTGGGCTGCTAGCATCCTGGCCTCACAAGGCGAATTGCACTAACAACTGGAGTGGTTTAGCCCAGGGGTACATGTTTTCCGTGTATACATACACTGCGGCCACATCAGTGCATGTGATGCATATAGAAGTGAGGTTGGTAGCCCAGGCGATCAATCGCTGTGTAAAACAACCACCTTCTGTGCTCACAACTTGGAGTGCCATTGCCATAGGCACTAGCCACGGTGGCAGCACATTGTGGGCGTACCTATGCTATTGCACGGCAGCAGATAATACATGTGCTACGTGTTTCTTGTCGATAGGTGCTAGCACTCTGGTCGATTAGCCGAACAATCGTTATGTTTCGGCGTTATATGTCCACATATGTCTCGTTTTAGACTCAGCATTCCCGGATACGTCACTGCTGATATACCTTGCATTTTTAGCACGAGGTATAGACCGGGACATGATATTTTTAGGCCGGCCCTTCTCTCAAGCAATTGCGTGTATCGGCTGTTTCGCATTCATGTACGCACGTTCAGGAGGCTTGTATTGTGTCATGCACTATACTGTTATTGGTGATGTTTTAGTACTGCTTGATGAATTATATTGTGTGTTTATTATGTGTAGATCTTTTGCCTAGAGCTGGTAATCGTGAGTATTCCATGCTCTTAGCCGTACTTTCATGTCTGGAGGGAATGAGGGAGCCTTGGGCGAGGAAGCGTAGATAGAGGAGAGAGGAAGCCGGCTATTCCATTACAGTCTCAGGCGGGGACGGACCTCGAGAGGGGCCATACTAGACTATGTGAGGGAGAGTATTGAGAGGGTCTTGGTATTTGAATTGATTAGGTGGGAGTCCACCTTAGACTGAGCCATGTCTGTATTATGTTAACTTGAATACTATTTGGATCTCAAAAGAAATGAAAATTTTGTTACGCTTATGCATAATGATAGCTTCGCGCTCTGATTATCGTTGTTAGTATTTGTATTTTATCTTGTGCATCAGGATGGTTGATAGGTACGCAAGTGGGACACCTAAAATATCCCTAAAATCATAGGGGGTATTTGGGGCGTGACAGGCTTACGCCTATGCCCATGTGGGATTGCAGGACAATCTGATTCCTACTTGTTCAATATAACATATAAAGTAAATGCGGGGAGTTTGTAACGAAGACATATCCTCTCATCCATAAATTTACTCAATTATTGACAGCACTAGATTGGGATTATGAATACAAGATCGTATCATATTCTTTGTGACGGGTTTTCCTAGTCAACTTGGTCATCCACTGTCCTTTTAATAGTAAGCTGCTAGAAGCCCATTGTATTCTGTAAACATCTATATGAGATTTAACATCAGTAAAAACGGGTGGAAATGGGGGCAATTCTTTAGATAGTAAGCACAAACTTGAGGATTCCTTTCCATTCCAAACACTTTAATGGTTCAAGTGATGGATTCTCATCAAGTCTTGGTAAGGTGGTTATAGAATGACATGAAAATAAAACATAATCATAATATTTCACACCAGTATAATATCATTAGATCAGGGGCTCGATCTTGAGATATGGATCAGCATGCAGTAAAATTTCATAGACCCCTCATCTATTAAAATTACGAAATATGTTACTTTCATATATTTGATGGCATTGGGGGCCTATAATACACATGCAATCTTTCATGCGTAGGATAGTAACACACATGCACTACAAGGGGATCGTAACTAACATCACTGAGCATCTCATGCATACTCCTTATGTAAATCAGAGTGATCAAATTTTCGTTGTGAACTCCAAGGATTAACATGATTGTCACCTGTCAGCTGTCATGGTCCTTGGTTAAGTGAAACCCATTATTCGCGGTTGTCATATGATCAAGTAGGAATATGCCCCAGCATAGTGACACTCCCTATCAGGCCTACACATTACTATCTACTATAGAAATAAAACAACTAGGAGTTTACTTTAGACTGAATTATGTCGATTCCTGTCAAAGAGACAAGACTCAGGCAATTAATTCTGTCTATTGAAAATGGAAGGTCATAGGGCAACATTCTCCCATAGGATAGATTAGTCCATTTAATTCACTTAATATTTTTCTTGAGGGAAAACAAAATTATGAACAAATACATCTATATGCATATATCTAAAAGCATTCACAATATTTATCATTGCATCACATGCATAGAATAATATACATTATCATAATGATAATAAATCAAATTTCGTTTTAATTAGATCAAAATACCAATGAACTCCCACTAACCCAGAAATTAATGGATCTAATCCAAGGGTATTATAAAAGGTCATTTTTAAACATCAGTGGCCTTTAAATGGTTCATACATCCGTATGATGGACCCATTTGGTCATACCAAACACAGGGCCCAGAATAACAATTATAAAGTGTCCATGTGCATCACTAAAGCTCATAATCAAAATGGACTATATTACCCTTAATTATCTACGAATTATTTTTAGCACATTAGGGTTCATAAACCCTAAGTTTAAAAGAAATTAGCCCCAAGGGAGTCTTTAAAAACAACTCTTTAAGACCTTATAGAGTCTATAAGTGTTATTCAGCACTTCCCATAATCGTGAATATTGTTAGCTTACATCTATGCCAATTAAGGCATAATTATCTTCATAATCATGGAGCATGGAAGTAACATATTCCACGTAAAATTTCAACATGGACTACATGCATCGCGTCCAAAAGGGCTATAATAATGTGTGTTATTTTAAACACAAACTTTTTATATTTCAACAAAACACATATGGGGGGCTTTGATCCCAATTATCCAAAAATTACATATAAAACGATAATCACATTATCATAAGGGTTATGGAATTTTCTAAGAAACAAAAAAGTTATAACAAATCATCACATGCATACATAAACATAGCCGCACAAGGGTCCACATGATCATGCTAGCTTAGAAATCCTACAACTACTCTTAGCGCCTTCACAAGATTTATTCTCAGTGCGATCACAATCATCTTCGATCTTCAAGATCTGAGTTCTCTATAGAGAAAAAACCAGCAATCTAATACTAAGATTACCATGCATATTCAAAATTAGAAACCTTGAGAAACCACCCAAAATAGGGTGCGCAAGGGGGTAGTACAACTCATAAGAAGAAAGAGAAGAGAATAGAGAGAGAAGAAGAAGCATGATCATGGAACAGTAAACCACCCATTCCACTGTAAATATATGAACAATTCATCAACTTAGGCATAAAACATGGCATGACACTCATTACTTAAAACTATCACATAACCTCAACAAGGGTTTTGTGAACCTTAGGGAAAAATTTTTTACCATATGGTTAAGGCCCTCACGTCGATAACATTTAATAGAAAAACACCTAGAGCAAAGAAAGCAAGCATGTTCTAGATGGAATTCTTGAGGTTTTTTAGATCCATCATTACAAGAAAACAATTTCCTTAATGCTTGCAAAATCATTAAGAGAAACAATTTCTCTGAGATTAATATAACCCTAAAATTCATGGTCACATTCTCAATTGATAAACAAATAGAAAACACCATATTAAATTCGGCTAGGCTAGGGATCTAATCCCTTCCATATTATTTTGATCTAATAACTATTAAAAGACCAAAATAAAATCAGCAAATTGCTAATTTTTAATGTCACTATATTGATTCAAATCAATAATAGGAATTCAAAATTTTTCATAATGGCCCAACTGCTTAGGGATACTTGATTAAACAATTAAATAAAATAATACCTAAACACTAGTATTGAATGTCCATAAAAAATTGATCTCTATCAAAAAATTCACTGACATAAAACCCGTATCTCAACCAATGACATTTATGTACATTACTTGATTAACTATTAATCAAAAAAAACTTATAAATACTATGTAGCCGAAAATTTTGAGCACATATAATTGATCCAAATCAACTACAATAATTATGGTATTATTCCCATAAACTTTTTAGGGAACCATAAAAGATATCATAATTAACATTTAATTAAATGATAGCCCACGTGTGGGACTCAAAGCAGATAATTAAACAATTAATTAAATCTCCAGCTGTGCTCTCGAATCAAGATAACTAAACTATTTAATTAATTGATGTAGCCATTAAATGATTCATAGATAGCCCCCATGCTCTTAAACAAAAATAATTGAATTTAGTAAAAAAATTTGAAGCCTCTTGGAAAAATTTTTAGAAAACTCTTTTTCCGCTTTAGATTTTCAACTCAAGTTTTGACCCTCAAAAACGATGATGCGTGGAAAAACGTTTTCTTCACGAAAGTTGTAGATTCTTTTCGATGGCTTTAAAACATTTATGACAGACCTAAATCGGGACTTACGGTCACAAAATTATGACCAAAATACCGGAAACTGTATCAATTCTTCTAATCAAATACAAATCCGAAAATCCCATGAATCAATTTTAATCGAAATAAGCTTTAATCTCCAAGAAGGCTTAAGGAAGGGTGTCTAACACCATGGAGATTTATCTAATTAACATTTAATAAATCAATCTCATCTATATATGCTAGCCAAAATTATCAATGGGTAGCTAAGTGGTATATATCAAAAGGGAAAACTTGCTCTGGGCTCTCTAAATAAATTAAACAATTTTAATTTAATAGTCCTAAAAGGATCTCTAAATCCTAAAGGGCTTTAACCAAATTTAATATCTTTATATACCTATCCCTAATAGAATTAAGAGAGGTTGTGAAATCATCCAAAACTGAAAGTAGTATCCACTAATTTCTAAGGCTTGCTTACTCCCTTAATAACTAGAGGGGGATCCTTAAGCATAATAATGATTATACAATAATCAAGAATCTAGAAGATTGATTCAATTAGGGCTACCAAAATTCATAGGGGAGGCAATCGAGAGATATAAATCTGATTTAACTCAAAAATCAAAGAGAAGCATAGCCAAGGCTCTGATACCAATGAAAGTATGATCTTGTTTAATGGATTGAGGCGAGAAACACAGTTCTTGGGGGGCATACATCGAATCCAAGATCTGACTAAGATTCTAATTGATTTTATTCAATGAAGGTTGAGAATAAAATTCACCTTTCCGACTTTTGAAATGTTACGTCAAATCCACTGTTAGAATAGTACGGCAAAACTTCACAAGTGTCAAGTCTCCTGTTGATTCACACGAACCTTTTATCTTTTGCCTTTAAAGCTTTCTCTAATGGAAAGGCTAATGGCCCTTCAAATTTTCAGTTCTAGGAATCTTGAATTATAAACGATCTAATCTTTATGATCAAGAACCTTCTTGATGAACAAGATGGAATTCTTTCTTTTCCTCAAGATCCAATCAAGAAGACAAAAGAAGAGAGAGAGGGTGTGACCCAGTACACCCAAGGAAAAGAGAGGGAGAGGGCGTGAGGTGTTTGAGGCGCAGGGAGAATTTTTCCAAATCGGAAAAATTCTGGAAAATTTTCTTTATAATCCAAAGCCTTGGATGTCCACCCCTTTATAGGCTTCATTGGTTGCTTGCAACCAAAGTTCCTAATCCTTATCCAATAAGGATTCCTCAATTGTTTCTAATTTCTTGTTTCTCCTAATCCAATTAGGATTAATCATAATAGAAACTAACCTTATCCATTAGTGTCCAACTAATCTTATCCTAATCCTAATCCAATTAGGATTCCTTGATTAGCAATAAACTAATAGAATCCTTGTCCAACAAGGAATCTTTAATTAGTAACTAACTCTAACTAACTAACTAACCTTATTCAATAAGGATATTAGTTATTAGAACCTAATTAAATAAATAATAACAATTATTATTTACTCCTTGATAGTGGGCGGTCCCCACCTAGGTGGGTCCCACTCCACACGCCTAAAGGGTTTCCAAACCCCTATTGGTCACTTGAATTATTCTTTTATAATAATTCCCAATGGGTCCTACCCATTTGGTTTTTTTCACATCTAATGTGATTCCAATTATTAGAGCTTCACTATACCATATAGTGATTACTTAGAGAAATTAATTAATTTAATTATAAATTAAATTAAATACTTTAGGAAGGTCCTTGTGTGTGGGAACTAAACGGATTTCCTATTTCCGGTTTGCGGGACCAAGTACTTCACCTTTTTGGTTGAAGCATTGTTACTAGGAAAACACCTTTCCTAAAACTCCATTAGGATCATAGAATGTTATCTAAGTCCCTGGACTTCCACCAATCAGAATTAATGTCCATTAACACAATGTGATTAACCTCCAGAAATTAGAGAATTGCTTGTAAGTACCATCTCACAATATATTTACAAATAAATCCTTCCACATTCCGATATCCCTTGTAAGCTTACGGGATTGGAACAATTCTACTGTCTTAGTCCCTAGCTTATGAATAGAACCCTTTCTCATGATACTTTTTCATTGAACTGAACCTCCAAAACAATTTTGAAGAAACATTAGAAAAGAACTGACATATATATTTATATATACTTTTCCATATTAAAAATATCAACTTCGATAAAGACCATTTTACCGAAAAGCACCAGTACTGGATTTAACAGTTCAGTTCAACAAGTATCACCTTGATATCATTATCTCCAATTAAGGAGTTGTGGATTCCTATTGAGTGTTTACACACTTCTCCAAACATTGTGTACATGACCCAACGTACCCGGAGTTAGTCCTGTGTATTGGACATTACCGATTAGCACATCAAAGCCATATAGACAAATGTCTGAGAAGATGTTAACCTCTCAGGTCTAAGGACAATTTGTCAAATGGATAACCCTAATACAATCTGACAGTGTATTCCATAGGGTATCCACTAGGAACCCCGTTCAGTATTATGTACTTGCTATATATACTCACATGTTAGTTAAGAGTCACCACTCTCTGTGAATGAGATTCATCACACTATCTCATAGAACTACACATGTGCAAGCCATGATGAAGTACATCGCCCAACCAGTACTCTAGAGGCTTCGAACAATATTAGGTTTACAAGGAACCAAAAAATCATATCTCCTCGCAACCTTTGCATGATTTTCCTACAATGTTACCTATGGAACTTTATGTCTTCATCATATAAGACAGTAATTAATATAAACACCCTTTATAGTTGGTTGTGTGAATATGATGTTTATCTAATCAACATAGAAAAGTCTCTTATTGGCTTTCGAGGGCATATATGTCCAACATGCAGGGCCTAGCCCATTTTCAAACTAAAATCCATGATGTCGGTAGACCCTCTACCGACGTCTTATTTTTGGCCTATTTTCGCTTCGTCGGTAGAACTTCTACCGACATCTTCAAGTTCCGAGTTTACAGTCTGCAAACCCCCTGCACACTCCACCATCCCTTCCTCCACCTCAGTCTCTCCCTTCCCAGCTCTTAGTCGACCTCCTGAGGGTCCAATTCCCCTCTCCCTCTTCTTTTAAATCCCTCTTAGGTCCTAGGTGTCCATTCCTATAAAACCCAAACCCACCTTCACTGTAAACGGTCGACAGAATTTCCAAGGAAAAAACCCCTACTGAAAAACCTCTCCTCTCTCTCGATCTTGATCCCGGGACTCCCCTGGACCTACCTTAGACCTCCTCCAGCTGCTGTAGTCCATCCCCAGAAAACCACCACCGCAGTCACAGCCACCTCCTCCATTTGGCAGAAACAGAGCATAGGGTAGGAACATCCCCTACCCATTTCGTTATTGCTTTAAAAATCATGTGAGCCCCTGGTCATCTCCAGGGGACCTTGGCTTGTTTTTTTTTATTGCTTAATAGGTACACAGACCTATACAGGGTGTTCACCCACTTAAACCATAGGTGTGGTGAACCCCTACGGGTATAGCACCTCTTCGAGGCTCTCACAGCCATCATAGAACCTTCTGGGGGTCCCTCGTATCATGAGGGAACCCCTAGTGACCTCTGTGCCCAGCCCTAGTGGCCACGGATCCAGTTTTCAAAGAAAACCCAGAATGACGGTACTCTCAGTACCGTCATTCTAAAAATGGTCTGTTTTCCATTGTCGATGATCCCTCTGCCGACCCCTTATTTCTGAGCTTTTTCCAGAATGTTGGTCATACTTCTACCGACATTCTGTTTTTCACCTAATCTGGGATGGGCGGTAGAACGACTACCGCCACCTTGCACTATCTGTTACAGTGGCTTTACACTCTTGTGGGGCCAACTCCAAGAATCCCCTGGGGTCCACACCTGGCCTGATCTCTTCCCAAGAGTCCCCTCTACATTCCCCCACCCTCGGTTCACCTCGGGTTACAGTTGAACCCTAGTTAACAATGACAAAACACAGTCTTAAAACACTGTCCATAATGTAGGTAATTACATTACCGACATTAAACTTTGTTTTATTTCTGGGCTTTTGCAGGGGCCCAGGCCTGGTAGGAGGCCACTTTAAGCCCTGCCCAGCCTCCTGGGCCCACCTTGGACTATACCAGACCCTTAACTGTGGTAAAATCCACCTCCGGTTAACATTTAACCGCGGTTAAGCACCTCTTAACCCCACAAAATTTTGGGAAATTAAACAGACATTCCTAAAAATATCATCGGACCATAATACTGACTTTTTCCCTCTCCCTAACCCTGGTTAGCAATCCTAACCACAATTAGAACCCCTTAACCGTGATTAGCAACCCTAATCGTAGTTAACTTCGGTTTACGCCCTACCAGGCCTAAAAACCCAGTCTACCGGATTTACCTCGGCCTACCGGGCCCCGTCTTAGCCTACCGGGCTCCAACTCACTCACCCTTTACTGTGGTTAGCAACCCTAACTGCAGTTAGTTCGGCCTAATCCCGGTTAGCAACCCTAACCCAAGCCGGACTCCTCCCTAGTCTACCAGACTACTCCCTAATCCTACGGGGCTTACAATACCTTGCACTTGACCTCCTTGGTCAACCAAACCCTAGTCTACCGAACTAGTCCATGTTAGCCACCCTTGGTGCACACACACACACCCCTAGCCTCGGCACAGGCTCACGTGCCAGAACTACTCTCGGTCTGATCTCACCCTGTGAGTACGTAGGCAGCCCAACAGGGCCCGACCCGAGTTAGCTTTTCCCTTCTTGGATTAATGTTCACTTAAACATTTCGGCATTCTAAACAAGATTAACTTTATTTGGCTTAAATCCGGGGATTACGGAATCGTTGTAAAACGGAAGCCTCGGGGTGCCTAATACCCTCCTCTGACTTAACCGAACCCCTTACCCTGATCTCTCTCGTGGACCAAGACCTTATCCAAAACTTTGGGGGACTTATTCCTTCTGAATGAATAGGTGGCGACTCTCAAAAACCCGTGAGCCACAAACAATTGGGGGAGTGAATTTCCCGTGCTCACAGCTCTGGTGACTCTACTAGGGACTTAATCAGGATTCAACCAGGAACCCGGGTTTAAGCTAACTAAACCTTAATCTTGTATAAAATGCCTAAGCGTTCAACTAAACACTAATCATTTTACATCTCTTGATTAATTGTGTACTATGCATCCATACATGTCATAGTAGTGTAATTAATCCCATTCAACCCAGTTGACAGGCTTATTACGTTAACGGCTACTGGATGATCATCCTTAGTGTCAGTGACTTAAACGTCTTGGAGGTCCGCGGAGTTAGTCCTGTTGGGTGATATCCCTCAGGGAAGGATTTTGAACGCTCCCGATTACACCAATTGTCCCTTTTCAGGTATGTTCTACATCGGGGAGTCGTATATACGGTGTTAAGTGATCCCCCCATCCTACTAGGAACACCCTTGCATCAAACCAGCATTCATACATGTGGTCTAGGCTTTGGTATAGTCTACTAGCAGTCCATTCTAGAAGGGTTGCTACAAACCCTAACCTGCTTACACCCTATACCTGTCCCCAATCATGGTTGACTATCCGGGCACATTCTACCCAGATAACCACCCACTCAGGGGCATGTAATGAGCCAAACCTGTGCTTGTAATAAACTACATCCAACCCTGCTTCCGGACATAGCATATGTGGTCCAAATCTCAGGCAGACATGCCTTTACTGGCCTGTCCCAACCTTGACCTGATAGGTCCCTCGGTTTCCAAACAACCGGGGCTAATGCATGTCGGATCCCCGTCCGTCTGCCCTATCGGATCACGTGTGCCATGTCACACCCAAACAAAATCTGCATCATCATTTTGCATTCCATCTGCATACACAGTGCACTCACAGAGTCTGTATCATTGTCCAGGTAGATGGCAGGCCCTTCAGGGGTAACTCAGTCAATGGGCCGACAGTTACGGCCCATGCATCTAACTTCTCAGGGGGCATGTGATGACATCCTCCAGGCTTCAATTGGGGCTTTCACCTCGGGTCAGTGCCTCATTTAGGCTCAGTACTACAAAACCGGAAATATCCTAGATTTATCTGTAGTTAACCCGGACTCGCGTCTCATGAACACTGCTATCAAGTATTGGTGCCCATCTATATGGTATTTTGTTTTGGTAAGAACGAGCTCTGCCCAACACTGGAAGAGATTCAATGCATTCTGGGATTAAACATGGACGGTGAAGCCATAATACCGCGCTACAAGACAACATACTAGGCAGACCTATCTAGGTTCTTGCATATCAAGCCTGCCTGCTTGTAACCCGGTCCTAACGACTCTTTTGATCGGATATCCGTGTCCTTTCTCAAAAAGAAGTACAAGCGTAAATGGAACCCTGACTACATTTCAGCAGAACTTCCCAGTCTCAATTCAATGCCCTTGCACTGATAGTCATGTCTCAGCTGGTGTTCCCAAGGTGCCGATTGCTCGTTGAAGTAGTTCTGATCGGGATCATCGAGGACATTCACAACTCCTGCTCGATTGTACCAGTCATCCTAGCCGAGCTTCTTAGAGCTCTCAATGAGTCTGTAAACCGCAGAAAAGGCATCTTCTATGCCAGTACACCTCTCTTGCACCTCTGGTTGGTAAGTCATTTGCATACAATCATTTCAGTACCGGATGGCATCCGCAACGCTTACAGTCTGCCTCGGAAGATTTCTCAGAATTAATGGCCGATAGTAACTACAGATGTTGGAGAGCTCTACCAGCTCCTCCAAGACCCTTCAGATGAAGAAATCACTTGGCAATACAATTGGCTTGTGTTGAACAGGCTACCCCGTGTTGTTATCACCGGCAGACGATGCATGATTCTTGCTGGTCTAACAGGCTCCGTAGTCTATACACCACTCCGAGTCCTCCGACAGTTTGGATTCCCTCAGCGTATCCCCGTGATAGACCAGCAGGAAAATGATTGGATCACCTTCACGGTGCACTCCGATAACCTCACCCGGCACTTCTAGTCAACTTGGCGCAGCTCCAGACGAGACCAATGGCCAGACTTCATGGTCTTATCAGGGCCATCAACCAACTCGGCATACCGACAATGGGTGGACAATCCTGACATTCTACCCGACATGCCTTCGACTAGGGAATTGCACACACCAGTTGCAGCTCCATCACAAGGGACCATACCCCTAACAGAGATGGTGGTTCCCTGGACAGACTTCTTCTTGGAGAGACAGCTCCAGATCCAACAGAAATGGAAGAAGCTACAGAAAGCCCAGCGTGCATTCAGGCAGCAGGAAGCAGAACAAGGCTGTGAACTCCAAGCTGTGCAAAAGCAGGTTGAACAATTGGAGCAGACAATCTAATCCCTTCATAGGAGACGTAGAGGTGACGCCAAGGAAACAGCTGTCATCCGATCCTAGCTTCACTTCCACCAACAACAGCTTGATAGTGCAAAGGCGGAGATGACCTCCCGTATCCAACAATTTGGATACCACATGTTCAATGCTACCGAAACCCTCACATGCATGGAGGTTGAAGTCGCATCCCTCCAGCAACAGATCATGGATCTTGAGGCCGTGCCTCATCTACTTGACTTTGCGATCCCCGAAGGGCCTGCCTAGGACCGAGTTTTTTTTCTTTCTTTTTGAGTCACACTATGCATGTATTCGCTGCACTCTTCATGCATCAATGAAAATCTTTTTCTAGCATCTGCCTTTTGCCCTCATGCATAATCATGATTAGCCATTGCATTCTTTTGAGTTACATGAGCCGACCTGTGACTCGTTCTCTGACTGCAATTCTCGCAGAAGCAGCAGCTACCGACGCAGTCTTGATGGAAGTACCAATCACAGAGATACCCCATTGCACAGTCCGATCAGAGAATAGCTCCTACACAGTACAATCGGAAAGCAGTACAGGATCGATGGTAGAACCTGTAGATCAGCACCAACAGACCACTGAGATCCTACAGTCACATGACAGAGACATAGTAGCCATGTAGACGAAGCTTCATAGTGTTCTAGAATCCGTAAAGATTTTGATTGGCACCCGGACTGAAGAACCCCCCACCGGATCCCAACCGAAGAACCAACGAAGCGACCTACACCTGAGCCTCGCCATTCCCCCTTCATCATACCTAATCCAATACCAGCAACAGGCAGAGGAGAGGAATATGACCAGTATGAAGAGCAGCCAAAGATGTCACATGTCCACCAGGACCAACCGTCATCGTCAGATCTAACCCCTTCCGTACAAGACGAGATCAAGCAGATGAAAGAGGAGATGAGAAGAATGAAAGGTATATGCACCAGTACAAGTCTATCACTGGAAGACTTAACCTTCTCATCAGGGGATGCTGTTCCCGCAGGTTTCAAGGTCCCAGATTTTGATAAATATGATGGCTCGAGCTGTCCAAAACAACACTTGCAATTATACTTGGGGGACATGCTCCAACATAATAAAAACCAGCCCTTGCTCATCCAGTACTTCTAGAAGAGTATGAAGGGGGCAGCCCTTACATGGTGGATGTCGGTGGACAAACAGAGAGTCAAGACCTGGCAAGATGTCATGGACAGTTTCAAAGAGTAGTACTCCTTCAACCAGGAGCTCCGTTCTCAGAGGAGCCAGCTCGAACAACTAAGCCAGCGCAACAACGAATCATTTCTGGAGTACGCCACCCACTGGAGGGAAATGGAAGCAAGGATCCCAACTCCTATCCCTAAGGAGAAACTGGCAGACATGTTCATGGGCACCCTGAAGCAGCCCTACTCTACACTCATGGTGACCTTACCGGTAGTGGACTTCGGCACTATCGTCAGGACAGGTTCCCGTATCGAGACTGCTATCAAGAGCGGGGGCATTCATTCCAATCTAGGACTTGATTCCCCCAAGGCAACGGCCTCGTCCAGCAGAAATATCGGTCCCCGAGACCACAGAAAGAAGGTAGATGTACATTTGATTGCTTCTACGGCACCTATCCGATTACCAGCTCCAGCAGCTTAGCAACAGTCAGTTAGCAAGAATACCCGGCCAGCCCGATCAGTCTAAGGGCAAAACCGTCCTCCCAGAAACTTTACCCCTCTTCCATATACTCTCAGCCAGTTATTGGAATTTCTCACCAAGCAGGGCCTTCTTGAGTTGAGAGGTCCTACACCTCTTCTACCTCCAGACAAATAGGGTAAGAACTATAATGTCGACCATCAGTACGCCTTTCATAGAGGCCCTGGCCATGCCACAGATTATTGTATAGGATCTGAAGTGTGCAATCCAAGATCTCTTGGATGAGGGAAGGTTGAGCTGGCTCCCAACAACACAAGCATCAATCAGGTGCCACTGCCCCCACATAACAATTAAATCAATTTTATCAAGTGGGAAGAGCCCAGGGCAGGGCAGCCAGGACCCAGCACACCCGCAGTGAATGATGGCATTATCAGGCCCTCTTACCGATCACTTGTCATAATCGCCTTCCCCCAATCAAACATACAGACTGTTCAGTCTCCAACCCAGATACCTGCCCCTGAGCAGATCATCTACGCAATTCCTTGCCCTACAAATTGGCCAATAGCTCCAGCTCAAGCTTCAACCTCTTCAGGCCCTGTTCAGATCCCTTACATCCCAGAGCCTCCTTTTAATCTCAACCGAGTACCCGCTCCTCGTTCTCTCGTCCTTAAGAGCGAGAGCATAGCCTACCTAACCAGATCTGGCCGGGTATATCAACCTCTTACAGCCGAGCCGGCAAAGGTGAAGAATACAGAGGTAGAGAAATAGAAAGCAGGGGTGTTAGACCCACAGAAGAAAGAAGCAAATTCAGCAGTTTTATTGAAAATCCTAGAAAAAGAAGAGGAGTTCAATATCACTCAGCAACTGAGCAAGGTCCCAGTATAGATATCCATCTTGGGTCTTCTTCTCACTTCAGAGCATTATAGGAAGCAATTGCTCTGAGTATCCGGCAATGCCCATGTAACGCCAGACATAACGCCCGAGAAACTGGAGCAAATGGTAGGGCAAATCCTTGAACCCAAAGTCATCTCCTTCACAGAAGAGGAGATACTGGACAGCGACAAGGACCATACCCAGGCTTTGTACATCACAGTACAGTACATGGACCAAACATTATTATTAGTGCTCATCGACAATGGCTCCGGCCTGAACGTCTGCACACTCTCGACACTGCAAAACCTGGGCCTGGACCTCAGTCAAGTGAAGAAGAGACCTATGACCATCAGGGCCTTTGACAATACAACCAGGCATAACCTGGGTGACATCGACCTGACCATCGGGGTCAGACCTGCTCAGTTCTCAATAAAATTTCAGGTCGTAAATGTGCCAGCCTCTTTCACCCTACTCCTAAGGAGGCCATGGATCCATACGGTTGGGGCCATTCCCTCCTCTTTACATCAAAGAATCAAGTTCATACAGGATGACAGTCTGATTGTCATTCCTTCTGAAGAGTTAGCAAGTTCTTTTGGGGACGTCCAAGAGCTGGGGCAAGGCACTGCCTTTATGACATTCCAGTTCGAGCAGGTCAGTTCTATCGCCCAGGTAGAACAGCAAGGCAAGCAAGCAGTGCCACCGTTTGTTAGAATGATGGCCAGAATGAACTATTAGCCCGGAAGTGGTCTTGGTGCCAGGAATCAGGGCATGAAGAAAAGATACACGCCTCCTCGTTATACACCTCCCTTTGGTTTGGGATACAAGCCCAGATACGAGGACTACCTTTCTAAGCTGTCTAGGAAGAGTAGACAATTGGCGAAACCTGAACCCCGACCACACATCTCTGTAACCTTCCCCGTGAGAATCTATGAGACCTACTCGGAAACCTCTACTGTACCCGTTGCCTTAACACCCCAGCCCAGTGACGAGTCTTCAGGGATTCTAGAACCCGAAGTGTTCGCCATGGCCCAGATGTTCGATGAGCTAACTGTTGAAGATGCTACCAAAGCAGAATATCCAGCGGGAGAGCAGGTTTGTACCCTCTCCAACAGCACTGAAGCGTCATCCTGTCGCCAGCCACTGATCCATTGGTTGACTGAGGCTCTTACCTTTGAGGCCAACCAGGGCCGGGGCAAGCACAGTGTAGGACAGGTTGGTCCGAGACAGCAGTGAACCAGCATCACCCTTCTCCTCCATCTACTTTTCTTTTGCTCCCGTTTGTAAATACCAAAAGTCAGGCCACTATCGGCCTCTTTTTGCTTGAGTCTTTTTGTAACAAGTTGTTTTGCTAATCAGATTGTTTTGACTCAAAAATCATGTTTTAAAAAAAAAAACATTTCATAAGGCCGATGACGAAATCACACGGACTCTTCCCCTGGAAGGCTTAGTGTCCTGAAGCCAACAAATCATCATCATCAAAGCATGCTAAACTGAAGCTAATTAGTTTGCTAGGAAATTACCTCTGACAGGGCTACCCCTCAAACCCTCCTTGAACTCTTCGAAGCAGAGTATGACTCAGAACAGGAAGAGGAACCGCCTCAGGAAATTCTGGACCTCCTCAAGCACAACGAAGGACTTCTGCAGTCTAACAGAGAGGACACTGAAACAATCAATCTGGGATCCACATAGAACCCCCGGCTAGTCAGAATTGGCACCAACATGAACCTTCATCGAAGAGCAGAGATGATCTATTTCTTGAGAAGCTACAGTGATGTCTTCGCTGGCCATATGCTGACATGCTAGGCCTAGACCCAGCATTGGTGGTATATAGACTGCCCTTGAACCCCGATGTCAGACTAGTGAAGCAGAAACTGAGATGAATAAGGCCTGAATGGTCACAGAAGGTCAAGGAAGAAGTTGAGAAGCAGATCAACATGGGTTTCCTGGCAGTTGCAAACTATCCTGAATGATTAGCTAACATAGTCCCAGTACCCAAGAAGGATGGCAAGGTCCGCATCTGTATTGACTACCAGAATTTAAATAGGGCAAGCCCCAAAGATAACTTTCCTCTCCCGCACATTGATATTCTGGTCGACAATACTGCTGGGCACGAGACTCTCTCATTCATGGATGGTTTCTTCGAATACAACCAGATCAGGATGGCAGAAGAAGACATAGAGAAAACTTCCTTTATCACACCTTGGGGCACATTCTGCTACGAGGTCATGCCCTTTGGACTCAAGAACGCAAGGGCCACCTACCAGAGGGCCATGACGGCCTTGTTCCATGACATGATGCACAAGTCCACTGAAATCTACGTGGATGACATGATCATCAAATCGCCGACAGTCGAACAGCACCCAGAAGACCTGAAGAGACTCTGCGATAGACTCCAAGAGTACGGCCTAAGACTGAACCCGGCCAAATGAGTCTTCGAAACCTCATCAGGAAAGCTCCTTGGCTTCATAGTCAGCAAAAGAGGCATTGAGATCGATCCAACTAAATCCAGAGCTATCATCAAAATGCCAGCACCCCAAACTGAAAAGAAGATCCGTGGTTTCCTGGGCAGAATTCAGTACATCAGTCGGTTCATTTCTTAGTTAACTCCGATCTGCGAGCTGATCTTCAAACTTCTCCGAAAGAACATGTCGACAATCTGGATAGCAGAATGCCAAGAAGCCTTTGACAGAATAGAGCAGTATCTTCTGAATCCTCCAGTACTTGTGCCTCCTACACCGGGTGCCCACTGCTACTCTACATCTCGATACAGGAAACCTCCATGGGGTGCATTCTGGCACAACAAGATGAGACTGGCAGAATAAAGCAAGCCATCTACTACATCAGTAAGCATCTGCTCGAGTATGAAGAGCGGTATAGCCCTCTTGAGAAGACATGTCTGGCACTGGTCTAGGCAACTCAACATCTTCGGCACTATCTGCTTTCCTACCCGGTAATTCTGATCTCCCGGATGGACCCACTGAAATATCTACTGGAAAAGTCAGCCACCACCGGAAGGATTGCCCGATGGCTTATGATGTTATCTGAATTTGACATCACGTACATGACTCAGAAGTCAATCAAGGTACAAGCGATAGCAGATCACCTGGACCACAATCCGACCCAAGACTACGTGTCTGTATATGATCAGTTTCTAGATGAAGCCATCTTGTATATGGAAGTGGACAAACAAGAATACTCTGGCTGGGAGTTATACTTTGACGAAACTGCCAACAGTCATGGGCATGGGGCAGGAGCAGTCCTGATCTCGCCTAAAGGAGCACACCTCCCTATCTCAGTCAAGTTGAAGTTCAGATGCTCCAACAATTAAGCAGAGTACGAGGCATGCATAGCCAGACTAAAAGAAGCCCTGGACATCGGGATTGAAGAGGTAGACGTCTACGGTGACTCATCTTTAGTAATCTGCCAGGCAAATGAGTCTTGGGCCATCTGAGAAGTAAGGCTAGTCCCGTACTTAGCCTACCTCAATCTGCTAATCAGTCAATTCAGAAGAATTAGCTTCAGCCATCGATGCAGGAACCAGAACAGATTCGCTGACGCATTGGCCACTCTCGCTTCTATGGTACAGATCCCTACAGACATCATGCTCTGGCCGATAAAAATTCAACAACAGGATCAGCCTGCCTACTGCCTTCAGATCGAGCAAGTATCGGACCACAAGCCTTGTTATACAGACATCAAGCAGTATCTCAAAGACGGGACCTTCCCTCTCGATGCTACCAAAACAGACCACCGGGCAATTAGAAGACTGGCCATTCAGTTCGTCCTCTCAGGGGGCATCTTGTACAAAAGGTCATCAAACCTACTCTGGCTCAGATGCCTAAATACCAGTGAAGCAGCACAGGTAGTCGAAGAAGTTCACGGAGGAACCTGCGGCCCACACATGAACGGGTTGATGTTATCTAAAAAGATATTAAGGCTAGGCTACTACTGGTCCACCATGGAATTAGACTGTTGCAAGCATGTACAGAAGTGCCACCAATGCCAAATCTATGCTGACGGGGTAAATGCACCACCGAGTAGGCTGTACAATCTCACCACTCCTTGGCCATTCTCGGCTTGGGGCATTGACGTCATCAGACCCATAGCTCCGAAAGCATCAAACGGACATCGATTCATCCTGGTAGTAATCGATTATTTCGTGAAATGGGTCGAGGCAGCCTCTTATGCCAGGGTCACAGCCTCAATGGTTCAGTGTTTTCTGAAAAGGGATATCATTTGCAGATATGGGGTCCCATATGAGATTGTAACAGACAATGCTCTCAATTTCTGCAACAAGGGGATGATTGACCTCTGCCAGAAATTCAAGATCCAACATCACAACTCTACGTCGTACAGGCCACAGACCAATGGTGTAGTTGAAGCCGCTAACAAGAATCTGAACAAAATCATAGAGAAGATGGCAACCAAGTACTCTACCTCGTATGAGATGCTGCCTTATGCACTCAAGGCCTACAGAACGTCCATCCGAACCTCAACAGGAGCAACACCATTTGCTCTGGCCTATGGTATAGAAGTAGTCCTCCCTGTCGAAGTACAAATTCCATCACTCCGGGTGTTAATGAAAGCAGAGCTCTCAGAAGCGGAATCGGCATAGACCCGGTATGAGCAGTTGAACCTAATCGAAGAACGGCGACTAAAAGCCATCAACCACTCTCAGGCCTATCAGAGGTGCATGGCTAGGGCATTCAATAGAAAATTCAAGCCAAGAAACATCTTGATCGGTGACCTGGTCCTCCGAAAAATGTTGCCAAACCGCCCTGACCCAAGGGGCAAGTTCACTCCCAACTATGAAGGCCCATACGTCATCCGAGACAAATTCTCTGGCAGTGCCCTTCAACTCGGACGTATGGATGATGAAGACCTCCCCGAGCCCGTCAACATGGACAAAGTCAAAAGATACTATGCTTAGGGTCTAGATCTGATAAGCGCTTGGCACTTGTAGTTTCTCTGGGAAATGACAAGAGGCCATCCTTGGCACACTCTTCATCCCTCTTTCCTGTAACCCGTTTACAAATCAAATGAATCTCGCTAGTTAGCCCCTTGAGCCTGACAGCCCTTCTTTCATTACACTTTTCAGGGACACCCTCCCTCGCCCTTTATGGCATCGGCCCGAACTATGACATGACCTGATCCTGCAAAGGTACGTAGGTAGCCTGTCAAATCAGGTGCGGTCACATATGGGGTATCCACTCCCCGACTCTCCCCAAACAGAGTCCCTCACTCCGCAAGCAGAGACAAACTCTCCCAACTTCCCAAGCAAATCGACTCACATGGGTACAAAGTTTATATCAAAAGAAAGCCCAAAATAGAAGTCGAAACATTTCAACAATCAGAGACTCCCCACAGAGACGACCTCTCTAGACTCTTTACCCAGCAGAAATAATCTCTCCAGAAAAACAAAATCCTCGGGCAGAGACAACCTCTCTATCCCCAGTAAAGACAACCTCTCTCGCTCCTTGGGCAGAGACAGCCTCTCTATCCCCAGCAGAGACAACCTCTCTCACTCTCTCTCCCCCATCCCCAAATTTAAAAAAAAAAATCATCACCGGGAATCATAAGGCACGGGCCTTAAGCAAACAAATCCCCCTGAAAACAAAAAAATCCTCCCTAGAAAGTGAAAATCAATTATATCAAACCAAAACCTCCAAGGGAGAGCAAATCAACTACAAAACAGCAGAAATCCCAGGGTGTCCCAAACTTGGTCCCTCAGCCTACATTTTGTCTGGACGTTTTTGGCCATTTTCGAGTTGAATTCAACGACGAAATCAACCCCCCAGCACACTTCGTCGCCAAAATGGCACTCTGCCTGGGCCTCGTTTTCCCACTTTGGTATTTTGACCATAACTTTTGACTCGCTTATCCAATTTTGACAATTTAACTTGCGTTGGATTATTCTTTCAAAGGGAAACAACTTTCATGTTTACTAAACTTCTAATTATTCTTTATTCATATACTAAAGTGGTCATAAATCTGACTGGTCCGATATGGATTTCAGCAGTCCAGAATTTCAGCAAACCCAATTTCTGAAATCCGATGTTTGACCCAACTTCGATTCAAAATCTAAAGAAGTGGTAAACATGAACCTCGAAGAGGGTTTCCAACACCTTTCCAAAAATTCAAGAATCACTTGATTCCGATCAGCGGTGAAAACCATAGAGTTCCTTAAAGTTGAGGGTATGTTTAAGCATCCCTCTTTTTCAAACATATAACTTGTCCCAATTATGTTTTCACTCCTATAATCAAAAGAAAACTCCTTTAAGAATTTAAAACATTCATAATCCACTAAACATAAATTAGAAATCCAAAAATCCTCTTTCACATAATAACACAACCATTTCACAACCCAAGTCTTTAAGCCTTAACATACTATTCACTGGCACTATTCACAGCACTATTCACTCTACAGTGATCCCAAGTTCCAGGGTTCTACATCCTCCCCCCCTTAAAGAAATTTCATCCGTGAAATTCAAATGAGACACACTTTCACAGGGATACTTTCCCCATGCCTTATTAAGTCTATCGGTACTACCTAGCTTATGGAAACAATGCATAACAACACCCATAAAATATAAGTAGCGTATTCTTGCAGCTATAGCAACATATATCACAACCATACAACTTAAACTACTTGACATAAACTTACCTTGCACAACATCCTCAGGTACATGTGCTTCTTGCTTGGTTAAGGCAAAGACCCTACCCTGATTTCCCGATCGAGGCGGCTGCACAACTGGCAGGAGGCCAGAGGCCTGAGGATACCTCTGCTGAAGAATTGGTCTACCTAGAGGCCTAGAAGCCTGAGAAAACCCCAGTTGTGTGGCCTGTCGAGCTGGGGACCTATTCCCCTGCGACTGCAATGGCAACTGGCAGCATGGACAATCTTTGAACTGATGTCCCCGATCACCGCAGTGAAAACATGCACCTGTGAGCGTACGACAATCCCCCTTATGATTTCTCCCACAGTGACTACACATCTCAGAGGTAGTAGATGCAGACGACCCATATGGTG
Source organism: Tetracentron sinense (assembly GCA_015143295.1). Taxonomy (NCBI): domain Eukaryota; kingdom Viridiplantae; phylum Streptophyta; class Magnoliopsida; order Trochodendrales; family Trochodendraceae; genus Tetracentron; species Tetracentron sinense. Next base: position 12,699 of record JABCRI010000294.1, on the reverse strand, counting down.
TGACTTGTGAAGTGGTAGGACGAGGAATCTGTGGTGTGAATGAAGGCCTCTGTACCGGTGCAGATTTAGCAGTTTGGTATAGGACAGACCTAACCCTTCTCTTTGGTGGCACTGGTCCACTGGACTAGCCTCGAACCGTGCCTCCCTCTAGACCACTGCCTCGAACCATGAGAGAATCCTCCGAATGTCTCTCCGCAATCCTTGCCTTCCCCACAATGTCCTTCCAGGTTCCTACCTGGAACATGGACACCCGCTCCCGGATGAAGGATCTCAGCCCACCTTCAAACTTTCTGACTCGCATAACCTCGGATGCAACCATATGTGCGGCAAACCTCGCGAGTCCGACGAACTTGGCCCCGTACTCGAACACGCTCATCTCTCCCTGTTCCAAAAACATGAACTCTCTCTCCTTCTGCTCCTTCACAAACCTGGGGAAATACTGCTCGTAAAAAGCATCTAAAAACTCCCTCCATGTCCATGGTAACCCTGCCTTGGCGGCATCCCTCTACCTCAGTGCAGACCTCCACCAATGCTCGGCTTCACCTTCCATCACATAATAACACAACCATTTCACAACCCAAGGCTTTAAGCCTTAACACACTATTCACTGGCACTATTCACAGCACTATTCACTCTACAGTGATCCCAAGTTCCGGGGTTCTACAGTTAAAATTATAAAAAGTAGTTGAAGGGGTAGTTGAACTACTAAGGGGTTTTGAAAAGAATTTTTGATAGTCTTTTTGCTTTGACATAGGGTTATACCCAAGTCCAGCTTTTCCAAAAACACAAGTTTGTTGGTCCAAAATTCTCGCCAAATTCTTTCTTTAGTTGAAAGTCTAAGAGCAATTTTGGTCAAGTCGTTGATCTTTGCTACGTTCTCATCACAATTACATGTAGGAATTGGAGATGATTGTACCTTTTCTTTCATCTTCAATTCTTCATTTTCCTTTAGAAGACTTTCTTATGATGTGAGAAGCAAAAGATTTTCCTTTTTAAGAGATTTATTTTTAGAAGCAAGTTTTCTATATTCAGTATATAAATCATCAAAAGCTTCTCTTATTTCATCATAGGAAAGCGAGTCATTGGGGGAAGAGTTTACCTCATCATTGTCGAGTGCCATGAGGCATAGATTTGCAGTTTCCTCATCACTTGATGCTTCAGAGTTGTTGTCTTCTGAGTCATCCCAAGTGGCCTTCAATGCTCTCTTCTTGTAGTTCTTACTTTTGGCAAGTTGAGGACACTCCGATCTCATATGGCCTAGTTTCTTGTATTCATAGGATGTGATCGGTTCCTTCTTGCTTGATTCTCACTTTGCAATTTCTTTGAGGAATTCTTTCTTGTATGGCCTCTTCTTGAAGTTCTTTTTATGTTTCATAAATTTCTTGAACTTCCTTTCCATTAGTGAGAAGTCTTCATCTTCATCACTCTCTTCTTCTTCTTCACTCTCAATTGGTTGAGAGGCTTTCAAGGCTAATCCTCTTCTTGCTCTTGGTTCATCTGATTGATAATCCTTCATTATAACTTCATGAGTCATCAGTGAACCCAACAGCTCATCCATACTGAGTTTGGTGAGGTCTTTGGCTTTTTGAATAACAGTAACTTTGGGGGACCACTCCTTTGGTAGAGATCGCAGAATTTTCCTTACAGTTTCTGCTTAGTACATGTTTGACTAAGAGATTTTAAACCATTAGTAATGTTAGTAAAACGTGTAAACATATTAGCAATGGATTCATCTTTCTCCATTCTAAACAGTTCATATTTGTTAACTAACATATTGATTTTCTCATCCTTTACTTGGTTAGTTCCCTCATATGTAACTTGTAATTTATCTCAAATTTCTTTGGTTAAATCACAGCTAGATACTCTATTGAATTCTTGGGGACTAAGGGCACAATAAAGGTTGCTAATGGCCTTGGCATTAATCTGGATTAGCTTAGTATCAGCTTCATCCCATTCTTCTTCAACTTTAGGAACTTGCACATCATTGATGGTTTTGCAAGGAAGATAGGGACCTTGGATGATTACTTTCCAGCATTGGTAATCCAAAGCCTAGATGTAATACATCATCCTGGTTTTTCAGTAGTTATAGTGTTTTCCATTAAATAGGGGTGGACTGGTTGTGGAATGTCCCTCTCCTAGGCTAGCTACAAAATGATTACTTATCATTTAAAAGATCTTTGAACTCTAAGAATTTTTAGAGCAGAAAAGAGTTTCAAGCTCTGATACCACTTGTTGCCCAGATATGGACCCTAGAGGAGGGGTGAATAGGGTCAATGGAAAATTTAAAATTTTGTTTACCCTTTAAGTGCAGAATGTAAAAATCAAAGGGAAATATAGCTAATGGATAGTATAGAAATTTAAGAACAAGTTTGTCGTGCCCCAAAATACCCCCTAGGAGTTAAGGGATACTTTAGGTGTGACTATACGTACCTGTCAAACCATTATGAAGTAAACATGGCTAACACAATACAATAAGGATAACAATCAGAGTGCGGAAGCTAAACATAAATGCGGAAGCTGTGAACTAACTTTTTCTTTTCCTTCTAAAGTTCCAAAATAGTATTCCAAGTTAACATATACACAACACATATCCAATTCTAAGGTGGACAGGCCCACCTATCAAAATACATAAAAGACCCTCTCATACTCTCCCCTCAACAGTAGTCGAGGTAAGGCCACACGTCAAGGTCTCGGCCTGCCTGAGACTGTAGTGTAATAGACGGCTCTCTCTCCTCTAAGTACTCTTCCTCGACCCAAGGCTCCGAGTCGAGGGCTCCCTCAGTACCTGTCGACATGAAAGTACAGGTGAGCATGGAATACTCAGCGAGTACAAGCTACTAGCTAACCATGAAAATAATAAAACACAACAACAGTAATACAATACAGAGCAGTAAGAGGAACATCACAAGAAACAATGTTATACATGGTACAATACTGTCGCGACCCAAAACCCACCCTAGGAGTTAGAGTGAACTTTGGACGACTAATCATGGCTTACATGACTTGCTTGACAAACCATCCTGCAAAAACCCACAGAGCATATACCATAGAGGACAATATAGCGGAAACATAACTATAAAACACAGCGGAAGTCAAACCAAACCTCTATGAATATACATACGCAAATCCAAGTTAATACAAAAGAAAACAAAACAAGAAAGTGCGGACAGACCCGCCAAAATACATGAATGTATATCTCTCATCTCACCCACAGCTATTCACTCAGAATCTACAACCACCTAATGGTAACCCTCTACGGGAGGTTCCTCCAAAGGCTCCTCGACGTACTCCTCCTCCACCCAAGGGCTAGGAGCACAGACATCAAATGGAGCAGTAGCTCCCTCAGAACCTGCCGACATAAGAAGTACGGCTGAGCATGGAATACTCAGCGGGTACTAAATACTAACCGATAGTCATAGCAAAACCATAGCAGTATAGGAAGCAGGAAGCATTTCACATATATAAAGCAGGAAACAATTCAAGCATATAAAGCAGGAATAATTCCTATCATGACAATAAAGTAAAGGAGTATATAATCATGCTTGAATTCGTAATAGCCGATAAAACCCTTGAAAACACCGTGCACTTGACTTGATTGGAAATACCATTTCCGTACTTGAAACTTGTCATGTTGTCTTATCTTATCATATCATGCGTGTCATGCCATGTCATGCTTGCTTGGAAAGTAAACTACTTGTGAGGGAAGGGAGACCCTTCTTCCTAAATGCCCATGCTTGTCATGCCATGTCTTGTCATGCTTGCTTGTTCGGAAAAGTAATCTACTTGTGAGGGAAGGGAGACCCTTCTTCCTAAAATGCTCATGCTTGTCATGCCGTGTCATGTCATGCTTGTATCATGCTTGGAAGAGTAAACTACTTGTGAGGGAAGGGAGACCCTTCGTTCTAAATGCTCATGTCATGTCCTTTCACTTGTGAGATGTCCTTGTGAGATGTACTTGCGAGGGAAGGGAAACCCTTCTTATGATATGTATGTACTTGCGAGGGAAGGGAGACCCTTCTTATGATAATGCATGATTTACTTGTCCTTGCCAAAAGCGAGGTAAAACATATCGTAGGATATGCCCCACCTCTAAATCCCATTCTTGAAAAACGTCGGTAATCCATGTCATGCATGCGTGCTCGTGAGATCGTGTGCATACTTGCATTTGGAATTAAATATGACAATTTGGGTAATTTACAAAGCATAGCATATCACGATTTGAACAAGTAATAAGTCGCACATTTGAGAAATGTAAGAAACACACTATCATATGCCCTAACAATTTCATGAATAATTAAACATGTATTCCCTTAATTTATCACTCATTTTATTCACCTTGGCATCTCATCAAACATAGTGTGTTCATTATTTATTAACCCTACAACATGCTTTTCTAGGTGGGTTTTACTCACATCACATATGTATGTTTATTATGGGTACAATGCCCTCCCCGTTCATCCATCACATCAATACACACGGCATCCAATCGCCCACATTCATCTCCATTCATCATTCACCGTTCACCATTCACAACCCATCTCATAATATATATATATATATGAAGGAAACAAGAAGAAATAAGGAAAGGAGAGGCTATAACTAGGAGGGTAGTAAAAAGTACCGACCTTGATCAAGTGAGGAAGAAATCCCCCTTTCCAAAACGACCGTGAGTTGCTGCCCTAGCTTGGAACACGAGCTCCACCCGAGCTTGAGCCGAGATCTTGAAGGAAAACGTGCTTGAGGATGATCTAGGGTCTCAAACCCCTTTGATTCCTCTTCAAAATGGAAACCCTAGATTTAGGAACCCTTTCTCCTCTCTTCTAATCTCCCAAATCTTCTAAGGGTTGAGAATGAGCCCTAAAGGCTCGGGCAATCCTATATAAGAAAGGGTATAACACCCGAATGCCGAAAATGCCCTTAGTGAAAATTCTGTAAAACGCGAGGACCGAGCGATCGGTGTTAATGACCGATCGATCGGTTGCCTACCGATCGATCGGTTTCATAACCGAGCGATCGGTTGAAATTTCACTCTCTGGAAAATTTCCCCATAGTAAAATCTCGACCAGTCGATAGCCTCCGAGCGATCGGTTTTGGACCGATCAATCGCTCCATGGACCAAGCGATCGGTGGTCTGCAGGTCCAAACTGTTTTGGCCATAACTTTTGACTCGTTCGTCCGATTTTGACGATTCAACTTGCGTTGGGTTCGTACTTCGAAAACGAACATTTCTGACGTTTCAGAATTTCCAATTTCTTCCTTATTTATTAATTGCATTACTTTAAAGGAAAAAAAAATGGCTACGAAGGGTCATGCATAAATGTTAAAAGGTCCGGGGCTCTACATCCTTCCCCCCTTACAAAAATTTCGTCCTCGAAATTTGGATGAGACGTGCATTACAGAATCAAACAATATTACAAGCTACATATACAAAGCCTATACAAAATTCATTCAAACAATTCCGGGTACTTCGCTTTGACTTCGGCTTCACGCTCCCATGTAGCTTCTTCCCGAGCATGGTGTTTCCATTGCACAAGAACCAAAGGGATTGTCTTGTTGCGAAGCACTTGATCTCTCCGATCCAATATGTGAATCGGCTTCTCAACCAACGTGAGATCTTCTCGAATTTCCAACGGTTCCAATTCTAGTATATGCGAAGGGTCCGCAATGTACTTCCGAAGCATAGACACGTGGAAAACGTTGTGAACCGCGGCCATGTGAGGTGGAAGAGCTACTCGATAAGCAACTTCACCAACCCGCGTGATAATCTCAAACGGTCCAACATAGCGAGGACTAAGCTTGCCTCTTTTGCCGAATCTCATAATCCCTTTGCTAGGAGATACTTTCACAAAAACTTGATCCCCTACCTGAAATTCCAAGTCCCTGCGGCGCGTGTCTGCATAGCTCTTTTGGCTATCTTGAGCGGCTTTCAACCGATCCCGGATGATCTTGACTATACTAGCAGTTTGCTCAATCAACTCCGGACCAAGTACTTTTCTTTCTCCTACCTCATCCCAGTAGAGAGGAGACCTGCAGCTTCGCCCATACAAAGCCTCGAACGGAGCCATTTGGATACTCGCCTGATAGCTATTGTTGTAGGCGAACTCCACCAAAGGCAAGTGCTCTTCCCAACTGCCTTTGAAATCCAGCATACAAGCCCGAAGCATATCTTCTATTACTTGGTTCACCCTCTCGGTTTGTCCATCCGTTTGTGGATGAAAAGCAGTGCTGAAATCAAGTCGGGAACCCATAGCTTCCTGAAAGCTTTTCCAGAATCGTGATGTGAATCTTGGATCCCGATCCGACATAATACTGACAGGCACTCCGTGCAACCTCACCACTTCCTTGATGTACAAAGCAGCTAACTGACTAGAGTTGAAAGTAGTTCGGTAAGGCAAGAAGTGAGCGGACTTCGTCAAACGATCCACTACTACCCATATCGCATCTGAACCCCTTGCCGTCTTTGGCAAGCCAACTATGAAATCCATGGATATGTTCTCCCATTTCCACTCGGGAATCGGAAGGGACTGTAATAGACCTGCGGGCCGCATGTGTTCTGCTTTCACCTGTTGGCACACTAAGCACCGTGCTACATATTCCGCAACCTCCCTCTTCATATTCCGCCACCAAAAGTGACTCTTAAGGTTCCGGTACATCTTCGTACCTCCTGGATGCACAGTGTACTTTGCCCGGTGGGCTTCATCCATAATCTCCCTCCGAAGATTTGCATTGGCTGGAACACACAGCCTTCCCTTGAATGTGATAGCACCTCGGCTAGTGAGAGAGAAGTCCTCACTACCCTTAGCAACTTCCTTCTCCCGATAAGCCAACAATTCAGCATCCGTGGCTTGGTATTCTTGGATCAAATCTATAATGTATGGCCGAACCGTGACATTTGCCAAGATAGGACTACGGACAGAGTCATTCGCACTAATGTCCAGATTTGCCAAGTCTTCAAGTAGCTTCCATTCCTGCACTAACATGCATGCTAATAACCCCGGAGGTCTTCTACTCAAAGCATCAGCCACTACATTTGCTTTACCCGGGTGGTATTGAATGGTACAATCATAGTCCTTCAGAAATTCCATCCAACGCCTTTGCCTTAGATTCAGCTCCTTTTGGGAAAAGAGATACTTGAGACTCTTGTGATCAGTGAACACATAGAACTCCACCCCATAAAGGTAATGACGCCAAATCTTAAGTGCAAACACGACCGCCGCAAGCTCCAAGTCGTGCGTAGGATAGTTCTTCTCATGCTCCTTCAACTGCCTTGATGCATAGGCAATGACTTTCTTGTGCTGCATGAGTACACACCCAAGTCCAACGTGTGAGGCATCACTATACACCTCGTACCCATAAGGTCCGGATGGCACCGTAAGGACAGGAGCTGTGGTAAGCCTCTTCTTCAGTTCCGTGAAACTGATCTCACACTTGTCGCTCCATACAAACTTAGCGTTCTTCCTTGTCAGGTAAGTGAGCGGTGCTGCAAGGCTGGAGAAACCCTCTACGAATCTCCTGTAGTAGCCTGCCAACCCAAGAAAACTGCGTATCTCCGTGACACTCTTGGGCCTCGCCCAATTCATGACTGCCTCTATCTTCTTTGGATCCACCGAAATGCCTTCCACCGATACAACGTGGCCTAGGAATGCCACCTCTTCCAACCAAAACTCACACTTGCTAAGTTTGGCGTATAGCTTGTTCTCTCTTAGCATTTCCAAAGCAAGGCGTAGGTCGCGTGTGTGATCTTCCCGTGTCTGGGAATAGACCAAAATGTCGTCAACAAATACAATCACGCATCTATCAAGATATGGCTGGAACACCCGGTTCATCAAATCCATAAAGGCTGCCGGCACGTTCGTGAGTCCAAAAGGCATCACCAAGAACTCGTAGTGCCCATATCGAGTCCTGAAAGCAGTTTTGGGAACATCTTCCGCCTTAATCTTCAACTGGTGATAACCCGATCGAAGATCTATCTTTGAGAAAAATCTCGCTCCCTTCAACTGATCGAACAAGTCATCAATCCTAGGCAAGGGATACCTATTCTTTATAGTGACTTTGTTCAATTGCCTGTAATCGACACACATCCGCATCGAGCCATCTTTCTTCTTAACAAACAACACCGGGGCACCCCACGGTGAGACACTTGGTCTAATGAAGCCAAGGCCTTGCAATTCCTCCAACTGAGTCTTCAACTCCTTGAGTTCAACAGGGGCCATTCTATATGGAGCTCTGAATACAGGAGCTGTGCCTGGTGCAAGCTCGATCATAAACTCAATCTCCCTGTCTGGAGGCAATCCTGGCAACTCCTCTGGAAATACATCCAGGAACTCACTCACAACCGGAATAGTCGATGAGTCCTTTGCCTCGGGGTTAGCTAAGCTCAACGCCGCAAAACGGGCAATGTCTCTACTTTTTAACCCCCGAAAGTGAAATGGTTTTCCTTTTACCGGCTTGAAGAGTACCATCTTCTCAAAGCAAGCTACATGCCCATGATGTGCTGCTAACCAATCCATTCCCAATATAATATCAAAGTCTTGGAATCCAAGGACGATGAGATCGACCGCCAATTCGTGGCTTCCAACTTGGACCACACTATTTCTATACACTTTATCTGCCACTACTGTTTGCCGAGAGGAGTCGAAATGGCTAACTCCGGTTCTAGCTGACTTGGCCCTGCAGAAAAACCTTCTGAAAAACTCGGCGAGACAAACGAATGAGTAGACCCGGTATCAATCAATACTCGAGCCAAATACTCATTGACTAGTAGGGTTCCTGAAATTTTAACTAGCGGAGTTAATCCATGCATCAACAGAGTATACACATAGGTATATATATATATCATACCAAGTATCTACACAAGGAATAAAACGCAACATATCAATCATGAATAACAAAATGATTCCAAACGCGTACCTTGCACCACATCATCAGATGCAAGTGCATCACCCTCTGTCAAAGCAAATACACGCCCCTGGTTCGCCTGGCGAGACTGAGGTGTAGACCGGGTAGTCTGAGATGACGCCTGGTATGATCCTGCTGGGCGTGTCGGGGGCCTACTACCCTGAGACTGGCCTGGTAAATGTCGGCTAGGGCAATCCCTGATCATGTGGCCCTGGCGACCGCAATGATAACATCCACCAGATGCTCTTCGGCAATCTCCTGCCGGATGCCTTTTGCCGCATGAAGTGCAGACCTCATATGTGTAGGCTGGAGGGACCGGAGGTGGTGTATACCTCGCTGCCTGAGGGGTAATTGGCCGTGGGGCCGGAAGAGCCTGAGGTCGAGGTGCCTGTGGCACGTACTGCCGGGGTGCTGGAGGAGCATAAGTCGGCCTCGTCTGTGGTGCTGGCCATGTATACTGATAAGGACCAGTCCGGGCCCGCCTCTCTGGAGGTGCTGAACTATTGGCTTGGCCTCTCGCCAACTCTCTCTTCTTAGACACCGCTTCGGAATTGTCCTCGACCAATAAGGCCTTGTCTAGCACTTCAGGGTAGGTAGCATGCCTGAAAACGGAAACTTTCTCCATAATAACATCCTTGAGCCCTTGCTCAAATCTTCTCGCCTTCATTGCCTCAGTAGCAACCATATGAGGCGCGAATCTCGACAATTCTGAGAACTTGGCCTCATAAGCGGCCACAGACATCGAACCTTGCTCAAGGTTGATGAATTCTCTCTCTTTCTTTTCCCGTGCACCGATCGGAAAATACTTCTTGTAAAAAGTATCTTTGAACTCCTCCCAAGTCCACGGTTGACCTTGCATGGTCAAGTCCCGTGTCCTCAATGCGGACAACCACCAATGGTGTGCTTCGCCCTCTAGCATAAAAACTGCCCATGCCACTTTCTCTTCCTCTGTAGGAGAGAGCACCGCAAATATCTTCTCAACCTGGAGGATCCAAGCCTCCGCAGTAAGAGGGTCCACACTCCCGTGGAAGGATGGAGGCCTCAATCTCCTGAATGCCTCAACTCCAGCTGTACGATGTACTGGAGCTGCGGGCGGTGGAGTAGGTGCCGCCGACGATGGTATAGCTTGCCGAGCCGCCAGTATGGCGAGTGTCTCAGCAATAGAGCCTAAGACCTGGGAGAGGTCAGGTTGCTCATCCTCACCCTGTGAAGAAGAGGAAGCTCTGGTATGTGGCCCACGACCCCGTGTGTTCCGTCTCATGACTAAAGTCCTGAGAATAATAACACCACATGAGTCTAACTTGAAACCACAGTTTATTTCAATGTCATTTCACAATAATTCAATCTGTATTAGTTGTATAATATTAATATACAGCACATCAAGTCATCAAAGTATTCATCACATTATACTTATACTTTAGTGTTCTAGCGTACCTAGGACCGTACTTGGTTAAAGCAACCATTTTAGACTAAGACTAAGGTTTAGTCTTACACTTGGAACCAGACTCGTTCCCGACTCACTTCCTTCCTAACTTGTTTCCTAACATATGCTCTTGTCAAGCCGTGGTATAAGATTCTAAGTGACCCTAAAGACCTAAAGCCTAAGCTCTGATACCACTTCTGTCGCGACCCAAAACCCACCCTAGGAGTTAGAGTGAACTTTGGACGACTAATCATGGCTTACATGACTTGCTTGACAAACCATCCTGCAAAAACCCACAGAGCATATACCATAGAGGACAATATAGCGGAAACATAACTATAAAACACAGCGGAAGTCAAACCAAACCTCTATGAATATACATACGCAAATCCAAGTTAATACAAAAGAAAACAAAACAAGAAAGTGCGGACAGACCCGCCAAAATACATGAATGTATATCTCTCATCTCACCCACAGCTATTCACTCAGAATCTACAACCACCTAATGGTAACCCTCTACGGGAGGTTCCTCCAAAGGCTCCTCGACGTACTCCTCCTCCACCCAAGGGCTAGGAGCACAGACATCAAATGGAGCAGCAGCTCCCTCAGAACCTGCCGACATAAGAAGTACGGCTGAGCATGGAATACTCAGCGGGTACTAAATACTAACCGATAGTCATAGCAAAACCATAGCAGTATAGGAAGCAGGAAGCATTTCACATATATAAAGCAGGAAACAATTCAAGCATATAAAGCAGAATAATTCCTATCATGACAATAAAGTAAAGGAGTATATAATCATGCTTGAATTCGTAATAGCCGATAAAACCCTTGAAAACACCGTGCACTTGACTTGATTGGAAATACCATTTCCGTACTTGAAACTTGTCATGTTGTCTTATCTTATCATATCATGCGTGTCATGCCATGTCATGCTTGCTTGGAAAGTAAACTACTTGTGAGGGAAGGGAGACCCTTCTTCCTAAATGCCCATGCTTGTCATGCCATGTCTTGTCATGCTTGCTTGTTCGGAAAAGTAATCTACTTGTGAGGGAAGGGAGACCCTTCTTCCTAAAATGCTCATGCTTGTCATGCCGTGTCATGTCATGCTTGTATCATGCTTGGAAGAGTAAACTACTTGTGAGGGAAGGGAGACCCTTCGTTCTAAATGCTCATGTCATGTCCTTTCACTTGTGAGATGTCCTTGTGAGATGTACTTGCGAGGGAAGGGAAACCCTTCTTATGATATGTATGTACTTGCGAGGGAAGGGAGACCCTTCTTATGATAATGCATGATTTACTTGTCCTTGCCAAAAGCGAGGTAAAACATATCGTAGGATATGCCCCACCTCTAAATCCCATTCTTGAAAAACGTCGGTAATCCATGTCAGGCATGCGTGCTCGTGAGATCGTGTGCCTACTTGCATTTGGAATTAAATATGACAATTTGGGTAATTTACAAAGCATAGCATATCACGATTTGAACAAGTAATAAGTCGCACATTGAGAAATGTAAGAAACACACTATCATATGCCCTAACACTTTCATGAATAATTAAACATGTATTCCTTAATTTATCACTCATTTTATTCACCTTGGCATCTCATCAAACATAGTGTGTTCATTATTTATTAACCCTACAACATGCTTTTCTAGGTGGGTTTTACTCACATCACATATGTATGTTTATTATGGGTACAATGCCCTCCCCGTTCATCCATCACATCAATACACACGGCATCCAATCGCCCACATTCATCTCCATTCATCATTCACCGTTCACCATTCACAACTCATCTCATAATATATATATATATGAAGGAAACAAGAGAAATAAGGAAAGGAGAGGCTATAACTAGGAGGGTAGTAAAAAGTACCGACCTTGATCAAGTGAGGAAGAAATCCCCCTTTCGCAAAACGACCGTGAGTTTGCTGCCCTAGCTTGGAACAACGAGCTCCACCCGAGCTTGAGCCGAGATCTTGAAGGAAAACGTGCTTGAGGATGATCTAGGTCTCAAACCCCTTTGATTCCTCTTCAAAATGGAAACCCTAGATTAGGAACCCTTTCTCCTCTCTTCTAATCTCCCAAATCTTCTAAGGGTTGAGAATGAGCCCTAAAGGCTCGGGCAATCCTATATAAGAAAGGGTATAACACCCGAATGCCGAAATGCCCTTAGTGAACATTCTGTAAAACGCGAGGACCGAGCGATCGCTGTTACTACCGTCGTCGTTTGCCTACCGATCGATCTGTTCATAACCGAGCGATCGGTTGAAATTTCACTCTCGGGAAAATTTCCCCATAGTAAAATCTCGACCAGTCGAAGCCTCCGACGATCCGTTTTGGACCTCGATCGCTCCTGGACCGAGCGTCGGTGGT
>JABCRI010000293.1:0-28466 GCA_015143295.1 Tetracentron sinense | reverse complement strand
TGTGTGAGTGGCCAACGGTACGGGTTCACGGTGAGAGTATGTTTACCTTGTGTGTGCAGGTAGGTGGTGCGTATCTGCAGTGTGCAGATTACCTGGTGGGGAAGGGTAGTAAGCATGGTCCGGTCACGGGTGGTTGGTGCACTGAGGAGGGTGGTTGCCTGACTACTGTGTGCTGGGGACGCGGGGGGGGGGTCTGCGTGCCGCTGCTGGGGTCGCGGTATGCCAGCGGGTCCTATGCGATTCCGAGGATGCTGGTTTCTCTATTCTTCAGGGTTTATACAACATGGCGTTGGCCAAACCCGGTGTGCTATTTCGATAGAAGATGATGAACCTCGGGTTGCCTGTTGGGATCTCGAAAAATCCTCGGACGACTCATCATATCCGATCATCCACCGGCAGTAACCCTGCTGAACTCTAGCTACAATGTCTCATGGTCCCTTAGGGTATGATGGAGCATTTTCCACAATTGTAACCAAATATATGTGAGGTAAGACATGAAGATTGTTCTGTCCGCTAGTTGTCGACAACTTATTATCTTATATTGCTTGCCTCTGGTTTTGGTCTGCCATTCAGGATATGAGCTTGACTAAGTCCAGTGTATTGCTCTGTTTAGCCATACCCTTTCTTTGAAAATTAAAACTATCTGCCGTGACAGAGTTTCAGCAGATGCGGAGATTGCGTCTTTGAAAGGCTGTGAATCCCCGATTGAGGCAGCTGCCTCTGAATGTGAATTATGTTTATCGGATTATTATAGAACCAAGTCGCAATTTTCGTTTAAACTTAGAACTTTATCTTCCTGTATTACACAAAAATCGGCATCTTTCTCATCTGTGCTTGTCCTCTCCTTGGCCAATTTGCAGATAGAGCGAGACCATATGGGATTTGCAGAGTGCCCTCCATATCCAAATGGGTAATGTTACACTCCCGAGCAGTGTTTGCCTTGTGCTTTCTCTATGGGTTTTCAGAGGATCAGGTAGAAGTCAAGACAGGCCAGCCGTTGATATCCTGGGACCCTTGACGATTTAGGCATTCGTAAACAGTACATGTTTGGCAACCTGGGTTGGACCTAATGTCTCTCATGTTCGTAGAAAGCCGATTCCTCTATATTGTTTCCGGATGGTTAAGACTATCTCGACCTTTAAGCCACAGCCGCAGGCTGAAAAATCATCTTCATAAGATGGAGAAGAGTGCGAGTCTGCGCTGCAGAGAGACGAGTAGAGAAAAAAGATCCTGAATTGGTGAGTTGAGGCCGGTAAACTGGAGAAAACGGACTCTATTAGCCCGGCGTTTCTCCTGACATAAATAGTAGGAGGCTTTCAAAACATCTCAGGCTCATCTTCGGTGATGAGGAAGCTAGTGTTGGTGGAAGGCATGTGGATATAATGCTGAAGCTGGGAATCTCTGGTAGACGTTGGATCGGAAAAGAGATGCTATAGTAGATGTGGGAAAACTGATGATCATTCATCCATTACCCTGCATGGGCAGAAATTTTTCCTATATTTGAATTGTAGCTTGTCTGGTGTAAATGTGTCAGGCCAGTATTGGTGAGGTTGAAGCAGAGACTTTGTAGGCAACATGGAACTGCTGAGGCTGTTTCTCTGAAGAGGAAAAGCATTGCTGAGAATGATTGCAAGCCAGCGAAACGGGCATCCATTAGCCCTCTAGAGAGGAGTTGCTGCTCCATCTGAAGTTAGTTGTAGCAGATATGATGAAATATGTCAGATAGCGTTGGACGAGGACAAAGTGCAAGATTTGGCGTCAATGAATGTAGAGAACGGTGGGACTGGATTCTACTAGGAGACGGTTTTAATGTGGACAAGCAGTGCTGGTGAGGATTATGGAGAGCTAGTTAAACACGAGGAAGCCGACATTGTGCGCCGAAAATGAGGAGGCTCCAGTTGGATCTAATTTCAGCATCCCAAACCTCACATGTGAGGTTAGTTTCCTGTGAGGACATTGGATTGGAATCTGTAACAGGTAGCAGTGGGAGCCCTGAAGGAGGGACTGACAACCAGGGTTTATTTGCAGGGTGATTCATGCGAGGCAGATTCAGAATTATTGCTGGAGATTGGGTGCTTAAATGGGAGCGAAATATTTCATAACAACTTGCCGGAAGAGCTAGAGGTCTTGGATCTAAGTCTCTCTCTCTCTCTCTCCCCTCTATATTTGCTGGACCTAGTTAGCATACTATATTTGTTTTTCCTTCCATTTATCTTTCTATTAAATTTCTTCTTTGAGATTTTACTTGGTAGGCTGTGTCAGTCTGTCATAGATGTATTCTTGTCGTAGTTTCAGTTACTTTTTATTATTCTAATATTTCTACTGACCTACCTACCTACCTACTATTTTGTTTATTTCTTTTATGTTGTGCAGCGAAATGATGCGCTTGGGATGGTACTAAAAGCTCAGGGTGGACTTAATTCGGAACCTGTGCAGAAACCAGTCATAAGGCATGTGTTTTCAAGCCCTAAATTTTGTTCTGGGAATGTTCATACTGTGTTATCTTTATACTGTCCTATTTGGTTTTTTGTGTGGCTACATTTGAAGTAGGTTGAGTCTGACATCGACAGCGTGAAGACTGGAAGCTAGGATGCTGCGAAAGCATATTGGCTCAGAAAAGAGACAGAAAGCCAGCAACTCGGGTAAGTGTCATATTTATTGCTGGCTTTCATTTTGGTTTTTCAGGCCGTGCCGTGTGTTTTATATAGCAGACTGGGAGACGGCAGCGATCTGGAGAGCTTTTGTAGCTGGGTCGTTTTGTGTGTAGTCTTTGAGTTTATTATGCCTGTGGTGCAGAAGCTGTGAGCACCCAAAAGTCTTGAAGGAGACCTTGGGTGCTTTCAAGATCTGTTAGCCAATTATTTGATTTTCTTCACTTTTTCCTTGTGGGTGTGGGAAATGCTCTTCCTTTTATGCAAAAAAAAAAAAAAAAGTAATTAGGTGGGATTGTTCTTGTAACAGTAGGGAGTCTGGGATTCAAGTGTAGGGAATGATGGGTGGGGGAAGAGTGTTCCTTTCTCCCTCTCTTGACCTTTCTAAAACTTTTGTACACTTGCTGCCTTGTAATACAACATTTTAATCTCTCTCTCTCTCTCTCTCTCTCTCTCTCTATATATATATATATATATATATTATTGATGATCATGTGAAACGATTTCACTGAATAATGTGCTTTGATCCTGTTGAGATGGTTTGAGTGTGTTCTTGGATACAGGTGCATGATCTGTTGCTACAAAGAATTCTCTCTCAACTACGCTTAGGGTACTGTGATCGGGGCAGTAGAACTGGATGAATCATTTCCTTTAGAATGTATGCCAAACTCTGGTTCTATACTACTCGTAGGTCAGCTTAGAACTCCTGATTCTATACAAAGGATATGCAACGAGAAAGAGTAAATTGAAATGATTTAAATATATTGTAAAAAAGAATACTGAAAATACCAGTGAGAAAGAGTTATCATGTACAAGTCAATTAGGTGTGAACACAATTTGAGTTCAATTCCCTTTCCCTTGTTGGCCATCTTAAAGGATTTTTTTATTTTTTTTGGTAATGAGGAACCCCTAGCCCACCCTTCGGATAGACTAGGTAAACATTGGGGGCATGCAAGACCCTGCAACCAACATGAACCGGTAAGCTCCAGACCCATGATAATCATGACCCTAAGGGGATGACAAGAGTTGAACTCAGGACCTCCACTTCCTAAGGCGTGATCCCTTGCCAACTAAGCTATCCATTGAGGGGCCACCTTTAGGGATTTATCCCTTCTTTTCTGGTGTATGTGGATTGGGGGGTTTTGCATGTACTCAGGAAAATTTAGTCAGGTGCTCTAAGAGGCCCAAACACCCTTGTTACCAAAAAAAAAAAAAAAACAATTTGAGCTACCCACCTTTGATTCTCTCTTTGGGGCGCAATTTCAGGAGATCTCCCAAATGAGGTACACAACTTCGCAGATCTCTCAAATGAGGTACACAACTTCGCCATTTTGAGGTGATATTGTTCTCTGTCAGTCTGTCCCAGGACCTCCCTACCTTTCTTTAAATGAGTGACATACCTTGCCATTTAGCTTGGGGAAAATTGTATCCTTTAGATATGGGGACGTTTGTGTTAATTAATCCAAGACAAAGAAAGGCATATATGAGGAGTGTGACAGGCTGATAGTCCTGACATACACTTTCAAACTCTCACTGTCTGAGTGACACTTCTCTAAGCTACCTCTTCATTAATTAATTTCACAAAAAAAAAAAAGATTACTAGCCCCAATCACATTCATTTTTTTTTTCAGAACTCTCACAATGAGTCTAACACCTTGTAACAAGTTAAGAAAACAAATTTTTCATAAGAGCAATATATGATTTTCTAAAGAAAAAACAGCAACACTTCTCACTATTGAAAGCCTTGTTTTGGGGTATAACCATACGGTTAAGCCTCAGTCGCAGTCTTTCCCAGACGCAAGTTGCGTGAAAAAAAATGGACGTATCGTGTTTGAGATAGCACTCCTCGATTTAGATTATTGGTTTGGCAGGACTCCATACCAAAACCTAGCCCAAACAGGCACACGTGTGACAAAACTATTGGGGCAAACCAATCATGTGTTTTGTAATTTCAAACAGACTTGGGATCTTCTCCACTTGGTGTCGGCAAGGAGACCGCCAATACCAATTGAAAGGTGCCACACATTCATTTTGCACGCTTATTAAGATGTGCACACAAATCAATGCATCCATTAGACATAAAGAGAGTGTGTGGCACCATTTCAATTGGTTTACTCGTGCAGTTGCAAGAGTATCCTTCTTGTGGGTGGCAAATCAATGGACAAAAAAAGGTCAGCTCACCAAAGTCATTTTTTTTTTCTTCCCAATTTTTGACTTCTTCCCATTTAAATTTTTTTTGAATTTTTTTGTCCATTGATTTGCCATCCACAAGAGAAATACTCTTGCAACTGCAAGAGTAAACCTTTTGCCATTGGATTTGGTCTAGCCTTTCACCAGATTAAATCCGTTTGGCCCCTTTAACTTCAAACTTAACCTTGGTTAAAATGTTTCAATTCTTGTGATTAATTTTTTTAAAATAAATTTTCTTACTAATCAATGTTACATAGTTGAACCCTAAAACTATTGAATATTAACCAGGAACACGTGTTGACCTATGGGATGGGACAAGACAGTTTTCGTGTGACGAGAGTTGGATGAAATTTTAGGGTGGTGCTACACGCACCCCAAAATTTATTGAAATACACAATTTTAAATAAATTGATAATTAAATACCCAAGAATAATTATAGAGACGGAAAAACCCTCTTCTCCTAAAATTTAGATCATCTTCCTCATTTCATTAAACACCCCAGAAAAGCTATGAAAGTTCTGGTGATAGTGAGGAATGGAGGGAAATATGCAATTAATTCTTGATTGAGCAAATTTTCGGAGCTAAATCTGTCATATGGTGGAATCCTGAAAGGAATAGGTGCTTGAGAGCTACTATATGCAGAAATCCTCAAATCATAATTGATTCGAAGTTGATAGCTATAGATCTTGGGAAGAAGCAAAATTTGAAGCTAAACAGGAGTGATTTAAAGCATATATTAGTAAAACTTAGTGAGCGAGGTGCAAAGAAGCAACATCAACTATCTATAGAATGCAAAGCAACATGACTTAAAATGTGGGAAGAGACCAATAATAAAGCTCTTCAGTAAAGAAAACCCTTCATATTCTTTACTAAATGCAAGAACCAAACGTCTTCACGATAAGCTCAGCTACGAAATCTTCTCCACTTTCAAAATCAAATTTTTGCTATAACAATCACAGCTCTGGATCCCTAAACAAATCTTTTCGGCCATTGAAACAAAATCTGAAATTACAGTTCCAACAACCATCGATACTGGCATCGCGATGATCAAGAAGCATCCATGGCAAAGGAATGCATATATCCTCGAGCCTTGGCAGAGAGGTAGCCCGACCAAAGGGATGAAGAACGGAGAAGATGGGTTTTTAGTCTTTTTAATATTTTTTTATTGTTTAAACAAAAGGTTTTTCATTAATGGTGGGCAAAAGGTTTACTCTGTTGCTCACCAGAGTATTCCTCTGGTGAGCAAAGATCAATGGACAAAAAAGTACCACCTCACCCAAAAGTCATTTTTTTTTCCCACTTTTTTGACTTTTTCCCATTTGAATTTTTTTTTCGTATTTTTTGGACCATTGATCTGCTGCTCACCAGAGGGATACTCTGGTGGGCAGAGTAAACCTTTTGCCTTAATGGTGTATACTAGTAAAAAGTGGGGTGCCTATAGCACACTCAAATTTTATCCTAAAAAAGTAGCAACACGTGTGTCCTATAGTCCGGAGGTATGCGTCAAACTGAAACACAGTATTAGCGACGTATCCTTTTAAATGATCTTTTTTTCTTGTTAAATCCTTTTAAATGATTGGTTAAAATTTGACAATGTTTATCACCGTTCGGGAACAAAAATCCTCTACGGTAATAAACGGATTCCGCAAATCCGGTTATGCCCTCTAAGGCCTCCACGTGTCCCTTTTGACACCACATAACTGTGGTTAAGATTTATCCACTCTTCACCCACCATCCTTGATTTAAAAAAAAATATATATTAAAAATATTAATAATATTTTAAGGAATGGTGGGTGAATCTTAACCACTGTTAAATGGAAATTGGACACGTGGTGACCTCAGGGGGCATAACCGGAGGTTATTACCGCAGAGGATTTTGGGCAATCCGAGTCTCCTTTATTAAAACCGGAAAAAACGATAAGAGCAGACGTGGCAAGAAAAAAGAGAAATTACGTGCCTTTTCTTACTTACTTTAGTTCCTTCGTTTTTGGAAAAAAAAAGAAGTCGAAATTCGTTGATTTTCCATTAAAATTTCTTCTATATTGGGCTCTTCCTTTTTATTTCGATCAAATTGAGATGTATAATCATCAGCATCTCTAATCTCTGCCATTGTTAAGTCGAATCTGACTAAATTCAAACTTAAAAAGCGCTCCGATCCGTTCAAATCTAGGGTTTCCATATCATACTTCTGATTCTATCTGTTCGAAATTCGAATCAAGAAGATTTTCAGATAGGGAAGGATTGATAGGAAAAAGAAGAAGATAAAAGGTAGGGTTTTTTGGGGAGATCTGTGGAGGTTGTTGTTGTTTGATTGTTCCAATGGGGAAGGTGGCGGTCGGAGCGGCGGTAATCTGCGCGGCGACTGTTTGCGCGGCGGCAGCGCTTATTGTCCGGCACCGGATGCGGAGCTCCGGCCGGTGGGCACGAGCAATGGCGATACTGAGGGAGTTCGAAGAAAGCTGCGGGGCTCCGGTTGGGAAGTTGAAACAGGTGGCGGAAGCCATGATTGTTGAAATGCATGCAGGTCTTGCTTCGGAAGGAGGGAGCAAGCTCAAAATGCTTATCAGCTATGTCGACAATCTCCCCACAGGGTACCAAGATTTCTTTTTTTTCTGTTTTCACATTTGATTTTGGGTTCCCAAACTTTTTGTAATTATTATTTGCTTATGTTGTCATTGTTTTTTGTATTTTGTTTGATTCGTGGTCTTATATGGGGTGGTCGTGATTAAAAATCGTGAATTTTGACCTGTAATCAAGAGGGTGGCAGATTTTATTTTATTTTTTCCTTGCTTCCCCCCCCCCCTTCTTTAATTTTGGATGGGTCATCTTCTTGCATAGTCAGGGAAGGTGTTCGGAATGGTTGAATTGAAAGAATTGTTAATTATTTTTCTTGCATTATATTAATTTCCACTATATTTTTATGAGAAATAACTGTTTCAATATTCTTTATCCAATTTGATATCATTCTACTAATAAAAGTACAAGGAGTAACCTAAACTTTATTAAGACATAATTAACCTTCGCCTTACTTTATTGTTGATAAAGCAAACATTATATTAATAAATAAAAAGAGAAGTTCAAGACTAATTTTTATAGTGATTCTTAGGGATAGTATGGTCATTTAAAAGTTTCATTAATGGCATTCTAAGTAAATAATTAGCAAATAAATTTAAGAACGTGAGAGCCGTGGAGAGGGTTTCTTAAACCCAGATCGAGCTTTTAATGATCCTAACATGTACAACATATAAGACTAAAAAAAAATTAAATAATAGAAGAACTCAAGGATCCTTTGCTGAAAATTTCTCACCCAACCCCACAAATGAACAAGCTCCAAGGACTTATGTGAGAATGAAGATGAAACAGATAATGTGAGAATGAGGAAGAAACAGATAAAAGAGGCTACGGTTGTGGCTATGGCTATGGCTGCCGGGCTACGGCAATCTTCCTCTCCAAAGAGAAGAACAAACCCTACCCAAAGGCCAAACCCCACCCATGTCGTCCAAAACATGTACACTGTTGAGTGTTGCTTGCGACTACCATCTATTTCAATATGAAAGTTATAAAACCCAAACTTTTGCTTCATTTTATAGTTTAGGTTAAAAGGCTAAGATTGATTCACTTTCAAACGAACGACCAAGATTAGTTTCTCTTAAAACCTAGCTACCTTTGATTAAGTGTACTCTTGACTTATGTCTTAACCAATGTGTTTCACTCTCTTAAAACCAGATCTCTTTAAACGGACAGCCAATATGGGTTTCACTCCAATGGGTCATATGTATTAACTAATAAATTAAATATATTTTGATTAAAAAATATTTTAAACATGTCTATATACTTAACTAATAAAATAAATATAATCAAATATATTTTAATAAGTTAAATATATTTTTAATATATA
The DNA here is from genome assembly GCA_015143295.1 of Tetracentron sinense. Lineage (NCBI taxonomy): Eukaryota > Viridiplantae > Streptophyta > Magnoliopsida > Trochodendrales > Trochodendraceae > Tetracentron > Tetracentron sinense. The sequence goes on along the minus strand of JABCRI010000293.1, from coordinate 19,727 downwards.
TATATATATAATCGATCCGAACTTTTAACGAGCCGAGTAGGGAGGTGTTCAAGCTCGACTCGTTTACTAAACGAACTCAAAAATAGTGTTCAAGTTCATTTACTAAATAAGCAAACAATACTCGAGCTTTTAACGAGCCAAGACCGAATAGTTCACGAACACCCTTGTTCAATAAACACCTTTACGTGAGAGTCCATACCATGTACACATCCATGTTTTAATTTATATAAGGGTAACTAATGATTTTGAGTATTTGTAGTTGTTTGATTAGGAGGCAGTTACGCAATTCCACGGTTAGGGCAAAGATTTATGTCCATGCAAACACCCTAAAACTCTATTAGAAAAAGTCATTGTTCTTTATACATTTATAAGTGAGACCCATAGAAAATCAATTATTAGTAACTCTTTCCTAATATTAAATTTATATAAAATTTTTAAATTTAATTATTAAAATATATTCTATAAAATATACTAATACATTAAAAAATTAATTAATATAAAAGGAGTAACGGCTAATGAAAATATATTAAAAATTAAATTCTAAAAAAATCTTTAAAAAATTATACGTGCAAAGCACGTGCACCTTCACTAGTATATATATAGATATATATATTTTTTTTTTCTTACTTTTTGAGGTCCATGAGAAGTGGAAGAAGATGGCTTTTTAAGGGAATATAATTTTATCTTTTAAGTAGAATTTTGTTGGGAAAGGCATTGCGTTATATTTTATCTTTTAAGTATAATTTTGTTGGGAAAGGATTTTTTTAAGAAGTATAATTTTATCTTTTACGTAGAATTTTGTTGGGAAAGGCATTGCCTTATCCGAAAATACTTGGGGTCAGCAACACGAGTCCTATTCTACCATTCCGTGCAATATAAGGCGTGGAATTTTCATCAAGAGATGTAAAAATTTTATGGTGATTTTAGTCTTTCATTTTGAAGTAGCCTACCTTTCTATCTCTTTTGACATCCTCACCCTTCATTTTTTCAAATTTTTTGCTTGTTTGGTTCTTTCTTGGCGATTTTGTTGTTTATTTTCTTATTAGGTATTGCTTACTTTTATTCTTTATTATATTGCAAACTATTTAAAGTTGGCTTACTTTTTCCATGGTTGGTCCCATACATAATCGTCTTTGTATTCTTGGGACAGTATTTCTTACTAAGTAATAAGATTCCTTCCTAGCAGTATTGTTTGTTCTTTTGGTAGTGCACTAGTGCTATCTTTGCTGTTGTGACCCGCCTGATCAATTTTAGGGATTTTGGATGTTGAATGGATAATGAATTGGCATGTTGCTTGGCACTTTGACTGCTTACCATCTAGTTCTATCTTACATATTGAGTGGTTGGAGTTTTTAAATTTTCTTAGTTTGTCATGTTTGATCTTTTCTTATCTTCTAAAAAATATGGCTATTTTATCAGTGGAACGGTTTTGTTTGACACAATATTAATTGGCCTGGTGTCTCTTTTTAAAAGTGGATTTACAATCTTCTTTTGTATTATCCATCTAAATTTTCAACGATTTTAAATTACTAGCGTAGGCAAGTACTTGATTGATGGGGGGGTTCGTGAATTAAATATGATGGAACTATGAACTCATGATGAGATGACATATACTTCATGTTGTTACATCTCACGGTTAACTCAATCAGTATGTTTAATCCTTCTGGCATCCAATCAAAAGAGTTACAGAATGTCAAAGAGGGTGAGATAATAGGTGTTCATGGCTTTCGTTAATGTAAGTAGCTTAGTAGTGTCAGCCTTAATAGTTAAATGGATGAGCCTCAAAATAATTGTATGAACTCATGCTGGAATGACATATACTTCCTGTTGTCACATCTCACTGTTAGCTTGATCGTAATCCTCTGGCATCCTAGCAATGGAGTTCCAGGATGTCAAAGAGCATGAGATAATAGATAGTCACGGCATTAGTTTCTGTAAGTGGCTTAGGGGTGTAGATTTATGTGCTTAATGGCCATACCTAGTGTTTGTATATGAGAATATATCTAGTTAAGTCTGAGGCTTCTTTAGGATAACTGTTTTTGTCTTTATCTTTCATATTGGTGAAAGGAATTCTTTGAAAGTCTAAAAGATATTTCAGTTGAATATGTCTTTATCTTCTGTTGTTCCTTTTATAGGGATGAGAAAGGACTATTTTATGCATTGGACCTTGGTGGAACAAACTTCCGTGTGTTGCGTGTACAGTTGGGTGGGAATGATGGACGCGTTGTTAACCAAGAATTCATTGAGGTGTCAATTCCTCCTCATCTGATGGTTGGGACTTCAGATGTAAGTTCTTGAACCATCCAAACCATTCATAGCCTGCTTCAATCTTCATATGTCACATATCTAAAGTCTTGAACAATGATTGTTATTTCAGGCACTATTTGATTATATTGCTGCAGAACTTGCAAAATTTGTTGCTACAGAGAGTCAAGGTTTTCATCTTTCTCCTGGTAGGCAGAGGGAACTGGGTTTTACCTTCTCATTCCCAGTGAAGCAATTGTCAATCACATCTGGGACTCTTATGAAGTGGACAAAAGGCTTCTCTATCAATGGCGCGGTTATTTTTGTTTACTTGGGTTCATTTTTTATTCTTTAGTATTGACCAGCCCCTTGGTTCTTGATTAAGTGGATATCAGATTAAAGAAGTTCATGGCTAGACGTAGTATATCTGGAATTTCATATCAACATTATAGAAATCTTTTGGCATTGCATATTTCTCTAGTTTAGCTAAATCCTGTGCATAGGAAATATAATCTCCTTGTTGATATGCATGAAAGTTGCTGCCATAGACAAAGGAATTCACTGCTTGTGCTTTGTCTTATGTACAAAAGAATACTGTTCATTGCCTTTCACATTCTCCACAACTTAGAAACAGGTAATGAAATGAAGCAATAACACACTGATTAAAAACTATTATTTTCTTAAACCTGCATTTAAGAATACAAGCAGGGTTTTTCAGTTCAAAGTATCTGTTATACAAAGGGATGCACTGACACAGTGGTGAACCATATCAGTGGAGAACGGTTTATCTCACCCTTTTTTTACTTTTCCAACCCACAAAACATAGGTTCACCAGAAGATTCCATATTGAGGGCGGGTATTGTTGAGTACTTTATTTAAAGGCAATAGATGCGGCTGAGGTATAAGTTCCTCTAGCTCATTTTCTCCAAAACAGGAAGCTTTGATGTGTTTATGGAGTTCCAGTTAATTCACAAAATTCCTCTAGCTATATAATTGGGTGTGGTATAGGTATGGATGTTGATCCAAGTCTTGAACCTAACCCAAAGTGTACTAGGACACTGCTACATAGTTATTATTATTAATAATGTTATAGTATTGTGGTATATTGTATTAGCTTCTTACTTTTTTTCAATTCATTATAATGGTCTTATGCTTTCTTTTAATATTAGTCAATATAAAATTTTCTGGTATAGCTAAGCCATATCTGACACAGATTTCATACCCGTGACTGTCATATTTTGTTGTTGTGGGTATTCAAGTGCTTTTTTAGGCTCCAGATAACATAGCTGATAGGTTGGTGACTTTTCAATTCAAAGGCCCTTCTCATGCCCTTGGCTGGAGAGATTTTCTTTTTTATAAATCTAATATCCTCATCCTTTTAGAGCCTTCTACCTGCCTGCACAGAGGTGCTCTGTTTCATTGGTACTGCAATCCCTGTTACACATGATCGGACCTTGTCACTCTAATCGGTGTCGTATGAAGATCTTTATGCTCCATAATGATGGGCTGTCTTATTTTGGATGGTTGTAATACTCAGAATAGAAACTCAGTATGTGTTTTCATAGGCTCATAGCCTTATCTTAACAAAGTAAGGTCAAGTATACTGATCCTGTTTTGGCCATTCTAATTTATCTAGGGTCATATCCTCCATCTGAGTAGGTTACCACATATTTTCTCATGTCCTTGGTCCACATCCTTTTCGTCCTCCCACTTGTCATGTTAAAGCATTCAACCTACACGAAAGCGTTCTGTGTCATTTGTAATGCAACGTTCCTTGTTATTATCAGAACATCTCAGTTTTAATCTGTATTATACGAACATGTTTATGCTCCATAAAGCATGGACTGTCTTATTGTTGTCTTGTAAATAAATCCTTTAGTTTGATAAGTATGCATCAATCACATAGTAGTCCAGAAGCAAATTTCCTCTTTCACTCACTCCCACTTCAATTTCTATGGGGAACATCCTCCTCAATCTCTCGTTCCTTATGGATCTAATTCTGAGATAAAGGTAATGATCACTTTGGTGCATCTCTAGGCAACCAATTATTAATTAGCATGTCTTCTCTATACCTATCCTTAAAGAATTTGCACTTCATATATTTTCTCTATTTGCTGGTGAGTTCACCTTCACTTGAATCATGCACCTTTACTAAGGTGTTAGATTTCCTCAGTGACATCTTTTAAAACTCTTTAATTCTAATGTATTCCATCGTAGTTCTAATTTTGTAGCTAGCCTCTCTTAAGTCAACTAAAACTACACCATTTACAATGCTTTGTACCAAATGATCTTGTCTTTTTAATGAGAACTATTTCATCAGTAAGCAATGCAAAAAGAGTACAGATCAGGGTTAATCCCTGGTTTTGTTGACCCTATAAGGCGTGATTAATATCAAAATTTATTATACTTGTGACACATTGGGATATCAAAGACTTGTAATTTCCACTATGTTCATTTTTTTGACCATTTATTTACTTGTTGGCTTTTATTGGTTACTGTATGAATAGGTTGGCCAAGATGTGGTGGCAGAATTGACAAAAGCCATGGAAAGACAAGGCCTTGACATGCGTGTGGCAGCGTTGGTAAGTTCAAGTTGGTGTCTTTCTGGCACGAGCTCTACTAGGACCTTCATGTTAATTTATGAGGAAGAAAATTTATAGCTTGTTCTTGGTAATCAAATGTCCCTTATTTCAGATGTCAATCTGGTAGGGGCCTCTGATACTTGTTTGTTCAATCACGTATCCAAATTAGAAGTACTTAACTTGCAGTGTTGATACTAGGTCAATGATACAATTGGAACATTAGCTGGAGGCAGATACTTTAACAATGATGTCATTGCCGCCGTGATCTTGGGTACTGGAACAAATGCGGCATATGTAGAGCGTGCACATGCGATTCCCAAGTGGCATGGTCTTCTACCTAAGTCAGGAGAGATGGTAAGCTGTTTTCTAAGTGCCTGTTATCTCTTCATTCTTCAATTCTGATAAAAAAATACTCTCTTTCCTCCTTTTCTGTGTTGGGTATAGAACTCAATAAAATGTTAATAAGGTTTTGAGCATAATTGCAGAGAAGCTATTTGCAGGATGGGAAGCTTGTTTCCATCACATCCCTTGTAGTGGTCAAAGAGGGCTATGTATGTGGGACATTATGAAATTTAACTGAACTTACAACAGGGTGTAGACCCTGGGCAAGTGTTGTTGGATTGAGGCCTTCTTTGTCAATGGTTGATACTTGATAGAATATATTGTGCCTCTACAGGCAGTTTGCAAATCCTATGCTAATACCTTTAGATCAAATATTTCCCCACATGATTTTAATATTGATGTTATTATTTTATGCTAACCCAAGAATAGAAAATTCAAATCGGATAGTTTTTATACAAGGTTCACTATAGTATAAGGCGCCTAGTTCTCCAAGCATATTTCTTGGATGGCAAAATCAAGGTTTGACTGTTCAAACTTATAAAAGGAGTGAGGCACCCCATACCTCATTTCTCGAGGATTTTCTTTTGCCTCGCTTCCCAATTCTCGCTTCTGTTTCACTCCACACTAGTAACCATGGTTTTAAAGCTTGGAATAGAGTTATACATGACTAAAAATTGTAAATAATTATTTAAGCATCAGTACTTTTAATACTGTAGGTTATTAACATGGAGTGGGGTAACTTCCGGTCTTCACATCTCCCAGTAACGGAGTATGATAATGCATTGGATGTTGAGAGTTTAAACCCTGGCGAACAGGTGATTTTTACTTGTAATTATTCACTAACATCTTGTCATTGCTTCTATGGATAACATTAATGCAACACATCTAGTAACATCTTTGACTTGATCACAGATTTTCGAGAAGATAATATCCGGTATGTATCTGGGAGATATTGTACGTAGAGTATTATGTAGGATGGCTGAAGAAGCTGCCTTTTTTGGTGATACCGTTCCACCAAAACTCAAAGTTCCTTTCATATTGAGGTATACCATCATGTTTATAGGCTATCCATGTAAACGTTGTCTTTATCGCTATATCCATTTTGCTTGATGACTTTTATATATGGTATACCATCATGTTTATGGGCTATCCATGAAAAGTTTGTCTTCGTTGATGTATCCCTTTTGCTTGATGGTCTTTTAAATTGTATCTACTATAGACTATAGTCCAGCTTGAAAAGCTGGTGGTGTCATTCTATACTTGATAACTGCATATGACTTCAATAATAGGTGCGATGAAGTATAGTACTTTAAGCATGTATGAAGTCTCTCTTCTACTTGTCCTTATTAGCATAGATTTATGCATGTGGAAAGCATGAGAGAATGAGGGTCACTAGCAATGTTAATTGTAAGTTTATTTACCAGAGTAGGTCAAATGATATGAGAGCAATTCTATTAGTCAAGTCAATTTTTCAGAACTTGGACATAACCATATCAGACACAATGACACCAATCAGTTTTGTTCAGAACTATGCATGTGATATATTTTTCATTCATACAAATTATACATTCATATCTGTTAATGTCACACAGTGCACATAAAACATGAGCTGGATCTATTTTTGGCATCAGAGACCTTATAGCTGGGAAACATAGAAAGGTGGGTCTTTCATCCTGTCATAGAGAATGTATTGACCAGCATTTCAAAGGCTGTCAGGTTCTGGATGAAATGGAGTTTAGGTTATGGACATGAGACACATTTTCCCAGTAGTTTTTCTAAGGCTATTCCATTTGGATTTGGCTGCACGATCATAGATAATTTTTTCTCGGGATGAGCCCTGGATAGCCTGCTTATGGGAGCCAAATGCGGGGACTTCTCTATATGCAGGGGTATTGTTTTCTGTTTCTATGCTGATCATTGTGGTAGACAACTCTGCTGTTTGTATGAGTTGTCACGACTTCACTCTGTTGATTACTTTACTCAGTTTTCTGTGCAACTCCAGATGCAAAGCTACAATTGCTCGTCTGAATCTTCTCGTTGTTTACAATTACATGCCAGGGTTATCTTGTTACTGCTTGTAGAATGTAAGTTGAAGCATCAAAGTACTATTGATAATGCCATGTACTTAAGAACCTAAGTACTCATTGGTAATGCCATATTGCCATGTACTTGAGCATTTAAATACTCATTGGTAATACCATTTACAATGTATTCTAGGCTAATGTGATAACTTTAGGCTTAAGACTTCATAAGAGGACCTTGCTTCACCCAGTGGATAGTGCCTCTGTCTGAATTAGTAGTGTTCACATTGGACGATCTAGCTCATAATAGTTCTTTGTTTCCAGAGCTTAGTGGAGAAAAGAAAACATTGATATCTAAAACTGACCTATGACATGAATTCATGTAATTACCTTCGCATCTTATAGCAGTCTGCAAACATTGCGTGTACTTATTTAATTCCTAATTCTAACTTTAGCTTAATGTGTTACCTCCTTTCGCTTAGAACCTTGTAAATCTTCTGTTCCATTCAAATTTTACTGTCTTTGATTTAGATACCACATGCATTGTTCATATGGCATGAATTACAGCCTTTAGTTACATTCTGAGTTTTGAAATATGCAGGACTCCTGACATGTCAGCAATGCATCATGACACATCCTCTGATCTCAGAGTGGTTGGTAACAAATTGAAGGATATCTTAGGGGTATGATTTCAGTCTGCACCCTTGTCTGAAGTTATAATTAGTTGTACCAATCGAAAAAAAAAAAGTTATAATTAGTTGTCTGAAATTGCAATTTATTTTTCTTCTCATTTACATTAGGAACATTTGGTAGTAGTTCTGGTTGGTTCTCATCCTGGTCATACTTTTTGTCATAAAAGAGAGGAGGAATTTCAAGTAGTAACTTCCCATTTCAAGGCAATCACAAAGAAGTTGATTGGTCCTAACACTTTTCACCTAGGATGACTGATCAAATTGTCAAGGCTTCTTTCTCTTATATGTTTTGAAATGCTTGCTTATGAGGATAGACACTGGTCACACTGCTAAAAGAAGACACTTGTAACTACCATTTGCTGAAACAAACTCATTTTCTGATACGACTGAAATAACTATATGAGTTTGCTTATTGTTATATTGTTTCTTTTCTTATGTTCCAGATAAGTAATACTTCCCTGAAAACAAGAAAAGTTGTTGTTGAGCTCTGCAACATTGTTGCTACACGTGGGGCCCGTCTGGCCGCCGCCGGGATCTTTGGCATCCTGAAGAAATTGGGTAGAGATACAGTCAGAGAGGAGGAGAAGCAGAGGACAGTGATAGCCATGGATGGAGGGCTGTATGAGCATTACACAGAATTTAGCAAGTGTTTGGAGAGCACTCTCCAAGAGTTGCTGGAAAAGGAAGTCTCGGAAAGCATTGTCATCGAGCACTCAAACGATGGCTCAGGCATTGGAGCTTCCCTTCTCGCAGCTTCTCACTCCCAGTACCTTGAGGTCGAGGAGTCTTGAGACTGGTCAGAGCAATTGAGTAATTTGTTGAATAATGTTCATTTTTTTTTTCGCATTTTCATCATTTCTTCCTTCAATCAATTAAAGCCTTCTCTTTTTTCTAGTATAGGAGATCGCTCCAGCGAATCCTTAATTTATGGCCGTGTGCAGTGTATGGTTATGAGAGATAGACTGAAGGTATAATTGCAGGACCTGGAAGTGTTTATAATTTTCCCGCTTAGGCCTGCAATTCTGCCTTATTTTTTTCTTTCTTCCTGCTGCTAGGTGTCAAATCTAATGTTTATTCAATGTTATTTCAGTTTCTCCCATCTTGGATAATAAAGTGGGGAATTAATATGTTCTTCGAGGAGAAACTCAGTTGATTTGTTCTCATGAAAATAGAACTGGAATCTAATGGGATGCCCTGTGGTTATGTAATGCTGATCATTCTTGCCTTGAATTTATTTTGTCTGCATGACATTTCTGTGATTATTTGACCTACAGATGAGAAACTACTGATGAACTTGTTCATAGGTAGTGAGAGAACTTGAGGGTATTCTGATTAAATTGGCGCTGCTGTTGAGCTCGAAACAATCCTAATTGGCATGCCAATCCTATTACTAAGATTGGGATGTAATATTACAGACCAATATAGGCCAAAGATGAGTCTATGATGGCAAAAAGAAGACCTATAGTATGGATAAGGGCCTAAAAATTGGTCTCCATAAGTCTCAAGTGGTGGCTTCTGTGGGCTTGGGTGGACTTAAGTAGGGCCTTTAAAAGCTTAAATTTAACTCCACCTTGGGGTTTTCAATAAATCTCAAAGCAGAACATGTGTGTCTTGATGCTCTTTTTTCTTCTTCATACCATCCAACTAAACCAAAAGAGAAGAAGGGTTTCCTTACACGGAACACTGTAGGATCCCAAACTTTATGAACAAGATGTGCAGAAGGAACATTGTAGGATCCCAAACTTATGAACAAGATGTGCATACAAATTGAGATTATCCGGCAATTCTAGTAAGATTCGGTGATGATATCCACGGCCCATGGCCATGAGAGAACGTGTCGTCAACAATAGTGATTGTAGTGATGAGATTCTGCAACAATTTTCCAAATTAAAACTCATGTGGCTGCAGATGTAACTGTATAGATATGGTGTAGGTCCAAATGCAGACTTTAGGTTAAACAGGATATTAACAAGATTACAAGAAGAGACCGTCAGAAGGAGCAATTACTCTGCTTTGATACCGTGACAAAAATTGAGAGCTCATTAAATATTCTGGTATTGAATTACAATAAACCATATTAGGGTTTATGTAAAAATCACAAGGATCTAAAAGATTGATGCATAGTTTAATCTAATCCAATTTACCTATTTTATATTAATAAAATCAAACATAAGGTTACGAGAACATGCATGGGAGACAATAGTCTCTATCTAGTCACATGATGAGTTAGTGGAAGGGTGGTTAAAGGCATCCCCTGCTAAATATGCTTCTCCCTGAGCTTCTCATAACAAAAATCCAAACAGATGTGCCATGTTGCCTTTCCTTCCAAGAGATAATAACTGCCAAATTAATTTGAAAAATTCCCTAATCATCTTCTTATGTATACACAGCATATCAAGTGAATTTAATCTATGGTTATTTAAATAAATTTGTTAGTTTCTAAGCACAAGACATACAACTGTCATATTAAGCTGCAACAGCAGGAAGCACTCAATCTAATTAGCCATTTGATGAGTTGCCCCTGCTGGAAATTCCAATTTTCACTAATCCATCCTACCCATGGTGTTTTTCATCGTCCAACCAAGCAAACCGATGCTGCTTACCTATGCCTCCCTGCAAAATATATTCAAAGTGAGTCTAATCCCCTTTTAATCGTTCAAACAGAGATTAAGTTTTTTTTTGGCAACATATTGAATATAATACAACGAATGGAGGAAAATGAAGTAATTTGTTTGTAGTACTAAGCATGCAAAGCACAAAACAAAATAAATAGCTGAAATCAAGTATGGAAGATAGTAGTAGATTTGTCAAGGAAAGGTCAAAGGTAGTCAAAGCGTCGAAGCGCTCCCTCTCTTCCCTCTTGTGTGATGATAAATTCAACATAGTGAAATAAAAATGGACTGAAATTTTATAACAAAAAGTCCATATATAAGTGCACTTAAATTATGTCTTTGGCTCATAGAAAATAAAGGTGTCAGTGAAGATAAAATGTTAGTGAAGATGCGACTCACATATTGCATTCTCCCTACATGCCCTAGCCAACTAGTACACTGCATAAAATGTCTCACCTATCAAGATTCACGTCAATCCAGGTTTCTACAGATAATTTCACACATATAAAGAAAAATCACTATTTAAGAACAAAATATCTTAAAGAGTAGAGATAATAGCACAGTCAAAGGTTTCGGTAATTATCATAGAGGTCTTTTAGTCTCTAACCCCATTCTACGACTTTGTTTTTGAGCTGAAAAATCTTCCTGATCTTCAGCTGTTTAACTTTTACAAAATTATTTGCACTAATTCAAATAGAGATCCTTCTCTATAACTCGTGAATGAACAATTTTCCGATCAACAAACTCAAAGTATCAATCATTGTCGCTACAGTTACATAAAATTACAAATAAACATGGTCACTTTACAACCATTACCATTCTAACCTGATAAGAACTCAAAACAAAAGGAATAAATAATAGTTTAACATTCACACTCCATTTGTACAATATCAAACACATGTCCACCAAACAATCGAAATTTGCAAGAAACTGATAACCAGGCATCGATTCTAAACAGGGGCAGAGGTACATGGGGCCGCGGGGGCTGAAGCCACCTCAACTTTGGGTTTTTTTTTGTATAGTATAATGTGGGCGTGGCTGGGAGCAAGGGCAAAGCTGGGTGGCGGTGGGGGATCTAAGCCCCCCCTGAAATTTTTGAGAAGAAAAAAAAAATTATACTTATATTATTTAATTTAAGATGGCGTAGGTATATGAAAATGCTTAACTTACCGGCAGTTTACATCATGTAATGAAATGGCCAGTCCTCATTGGTCCATGCCCCACTTTTTAACACTCACCAATTGTGGTTAAGATTCACTCACCCATAGACTTAAGCAATCCAACCTGGTTTTTTAGAAAAAAACAAACAACAAAAATCTTAAATTTAATTTTGTTAAGCTTAACCAGGGTTAAAGGAGTGCTAAACGAGACACGAGGACACCGCAGTAAGTTAAGCAGCGGACATTCTTTATAAACGGACAAAGAGACGAGATGACCCACAAACTTGGCCCTAAATTTTTTTCCTGGGGGCTGCACCCTTGAACCTCCACACCTCATTGTTAGCCCCCTAGACGAAAATCCTGGCACCGCCCCTGATTCTAAACATCACTAATGTAGGCTTTCTTCTTTGTGAGTTTACTTCTCAATAAACATCTCTTTGTATATCCTGCTTTTGCCTATAATATATATATATATCTTTACTATTATAATGAGAGAGGCAGGCATAGCCTGATTTTTAAAAAATTCCCAAACTACCCTTATATAAAACCAAACTTTGATTTAATGTTTTACTTTAATTCCCAAACTATCCCTTGCTTATATATCAATTTAAAGAATAAAATCACAGCCAATTGCGATTGAACTCGGGGAGAGTTCAATCGCACCTGCGGGTTAACACATGTCCCTTTTAACTCCTATTAACTGTGGTTAACTCCTTCCCCTCGCTCTCACGTGCATCGCACGTGCCACCTGCTAGTATATATAAACCGAGAAACGAACTCAACTATCGCACTTCTTTTAAATCCCTTATTATTTTTGTTTTAAGTTTGCCGCTTCAAAGTTATCTGAGTCCCTTGACAAGGGATGTTAATCAATACATGTCTGACTGTGCATTTGGTGTTCTCAAGTGATCATGCCCCTATATGAATCACTGAATGGCAACCAACATACAACCGAAAGCACACTCAAAACAATGGTTACTTTCATCAAAATCATAATTATAATTTTTTTTATTTATCAGAATCATAATTATAATCTTGAAAAGAACACCATATAAATCACGTACATCAACATGACAAATCACCCAAAAAGACAAATTTTTTCTTTGAATTGATATCACCCAAAAAGACAATTAGCAACATGAATAACAATAATGCATTATATACAAACTATATTCTAGAATTTCAAAGCCCCAACTAAAAATCATAACTCCATTAACAAATAAAAATAGATTTCTCCCTTACCGCAACACTGTCTCGATCGCCCATCTCATTTGTACTCAAATGAAGGAATTGGCGAACTTGGTGTATCAAAGCTCTCCAAAATCTCCGTTTTGCTTCCGCCACTCGTTCCTGATTCCTGCTTCTTCCCACCACCAAAATACCCTCCAAACCAAGACGACGATCCCGATCCATCCGTCGAAGCTTCCGCCATTGTTGGCAACTGCTCCATAGGAAACCCATGCCCAGCAGGCAAATTGGGCATTTGATCCTCCATTGGAGGAAAATTCTGAGGAGCACTAAGAACTTTATTAAGCATGATTCCAGCTCCTTCGATCAAAGCAAGCAAAACCCCACCAAACATCGCAGACCTAGACGCCGCACCCAATCCCTGGCGCATCTGGAGGAATCCTCCGGTCGCAGCACCAGCCATGATCGAGTTCCATGGATCTTCCTTTTGGCGGACGTAGACCATGGTGCAGTCGAAGGTGGAGAAGAGGCCACCCCAGACGGCGAAGCTGCCGCCGATGCGAGGAGCGTTCATGCGCACGGCTTGGGAGCCGCCGATCAAGCGCTCGCCTTTGGGAGAGTTGTAGATGCCTTTCAAGAAGTGGAAGGCTGAGCCGCCGACGGCGCCCATGCCGAAGGCGCCGCCGATGTCGTCGAGGATTCGGTCCGGGCATGGCTCTCGAGAGGTCTCTGGAGTTCCCATGGAAGTCCAAAGGAGTAGATTTTTAGGGTTTCTGTAAATAAGATTTTTGGGATTTTAGGATGATGAAGACGAAAGAATTCAAACCCTAGCTTTAATGAGGAAGGGGAAGAATTTTCACAGAAGTGTCTCTTTTGTCTGATTTCATATTCTTGAGAAGCCTGTCATTTGGGCTGGCAAAGGGCCGGGCCGGGCCGGGTCTTGGACTTACAGCCCGCCCGGCCCTTGTTCACAGGGGTGTCAATGGACTAGGCTAACCCGGTCCAGCCCAAAAAAACCAATCGTTACTCATATTTTAGGCCTATGGCTAGGGCCAGGCTCAATTTTTTAGGTCCATATTTCTGTGCACTGGAGTAGAGCTTAGCTACTTAAAGCTCGGTCCGGCCCAATATACTTACTTTATATCAGTGTTGTCAGAACCGGACTCGACCGGCCCCCTCGCCTGTTCCCAAAACCCTCAAAACTGGGACACTTTAAGAACCGGCCAGAACCAGTCAAACCCGGCCAGAACCGGGTGGGAACCGGTCATAACGGGGAAAAATTAGGAACAAAATGAAAAAAAATTGATTTATTTGCAAAAAGTACAAGGTTGAACTGAACCGATTGAACCGATGGAATAGTGAACCGGCCACTCTACTTGTTCGATGCCTAACCTGGTTTTGACAACACTGCTTTATATATATATATATATATATATATATATATATATATATATATATATATATATCTATATATATATAAGCTAACTACTTAACATTACAATATAAAATATTTTATATAAAATTTCAAAGGTAAGAGAAATAAAAAAAAATTAAAGAAGCAAACTATTATACATAGCAGTGAGTACACCACCGAGGGGTGGCTCAGTGGTTTTTGTGGTAAGTCGTAAACCCGAACGTCCTGGGATCGACTTCCCATGCCCTCTCAAGGCCAGCCCTCTAGTTGGGTTTATCTTGGCCATTAGGCTTTGGATGGTCTCTGGGGAAGCCAAAAAGGGCTTGTCTCGGGGTTCCATAGAATAGGGGACAAGTGGTGGAGAAGTCAAAATCATAGGGCCCATGATTTTGACTTCCCTACACATAATAAGACATGTGGCGATAAGTGTGCAAGAATAAGAGGGAGAGATATCAAATGTGGAGAAGTCAAAATCATGGGCAGAAAGAAAATAAAATGACTTCTCCCGCATTTTACGCCAACTGTTGCACAATGTATGGAACCCCGAGGGAAACAAATCGTCTGTGTTCTTTCCTAGGTTCTTCCCTATGGCCATGACCCTTCGAAGAGTATCAGTAGTGGTAGTAACATACTGAACAAGATTTGGGTTCCTCCGGATATTGGCTGGCTCAAGCTGAATGTTGATGGGGTAGCATTAGTTTCTGGATTGGCAGCGGGTGTCAGATTGGTTGTTCGTAACGATAAGGGGGAGACTATTCTTAGATCGTGTAAACCTTTGGGAAGGGGCAGTGGCAGATGGGCGGAGGCGAAAGCAGTCAGGTGGGGTGCTCAAACGGCCATTGCTCGTGGTTGGAACCAAGCTATCATAGAGTCTGATTCTAAAGAGATTATTGATTTCATTCAAGGTAAGTCTAATCTTCCTCATTGGGAGGTAGGTATGATAATGGAGGATATCCAAAAAATGAAGGATCTCAATGGTTCTATACAGTTCTTGTTCATCCCTAGAGAAGCTAACTAGGAGGCCAATGCGGCAGCTCAAGAAAGCCTGGCATGGTGTATTCGGAAGTTAAATGTTCCCTTAGTTGCTTCTCATGTGAGAGATAGAAGGAGAGATGTCTCCAGATATTAGTTGTACCTCATTGAGGATAGCCGGTTCTGTGTTGGAATGAAGTATATTTCTGCACCGAAAAAAAAAGTAGAATCAGTACAGTCATTAGTTTATTGTTTTTTATTTTGGTAAAATATACACATTATATAGTTAGCTGGGGCATTGAGGCTCTTGCAACCCTTACCTTTTTTTTTCTTATTTATATTTATATATCATATAAAATATACACACTATAATACGATTTACTACTATTACTAACAGTGACACCATTATACATAACAATGAGGTTTTGCGGGTTTTTATTATATTTTTTCAATTCTTTTTCTATGCTATATTTATATATCATATAAAATTTATACATAAAGAATGCACATTATTACATCATTATTATATATGTATTAAGTAGATATGGGCTGGGTCGGGCCGAGCCTGGCTGGGTTTGACCCTATTGTAATGGATAAAATTCGTAAAAATGAGCAAGTATGGCAGGGGAGAATAGAATATTCGTGCTCTGGAGGACGGTGTCCGAAATCGTCATCATCAGGATGGTGCCCGAAATCATCATCATCAGGACGGTGTCTAAAAGCATCATTATCAGGACGATGTTGTAGCTCATGGTCAAGGCATGGTATCAGTATTCATGGTCGGAGGACGATATCAACGTAGAAGACGGTATCAACGTAAAGGACGAAACTAACGTAGAGGACGGAACCGACGTTCACGATGAAGTAACCAGGAGGCAATTTCTATGCTATGACAATTAGGAGTTAATGATGGTCATCTCAGCCCGTAAACAGTCCAAAACCGACATGAAGAAAGTAGGCTTACATGTGTGGCACGTGTCAAAGAAAGTAGGCTTACACGTGTGGCACGTATAAAAGAAGATTCGTCTGACATATTTGGTAATGATCGATCACAAAGTGTAAGATCATGCATGAGCATTGATGAGCATGCAGAGGCATCCAAACTCAAGCCTATAAAAACCCCAGATCTCTACCAAGGAAGAAAGAGGAGGATGCGGGACCATAGGGGGCCCTTCATTAAGGGGAAAGTCTTACTAAAAAATGAAATGCCTTAAGACATTCTCTTTCTCAAAGTTTGTTCTTTGTATTTCATCTTCAACGTATACTGACTTGATCATTGGAGGACTTTGACAGGAGGAGCCCCCACCCGCACCAACAAAGGCGAGTTAGGATCATACTTGCTTCCTTCTACCAGTCAACCTGAGCTATTGACGTGTGGACGATCCGAAGAGATTCCCCCAACCTACTAATAATAAAGTTCGGCTTGTCCCTATTAAAAATTAGGTATGGCTTGGGCCTATATATATCAACCTCATTTAAAATAGGTTAGGACCAAGCCCAGTCCAAGCCTGGTAAAGCTTGACCTATTGACAACCCTACGTGAGGTCCTAGCCCTCCAAGGGCTTGGACTGGCTAGGCCTAATGTCATAGAGCACTTGCCAACCAAATTGACTAGCCACTTCAGATGTTCTCTACTCCCACGGCAATGGCCCAACAACGCCCAGTACATGGTTGGTATGAGATTAAACATACGCACGTGACATATTCTCCCACCTAAATCCCTGGCCCCAACATCAGGGGAATCCACCCTTGGGATCCCAACGCGCTATGAATTTGTCTCAACCCCCAATGTCCTTGGGTTAGCTCTAATACCATTTGTCATGGAGCACTTGCCAACCAAAATGACTAGAGAATGACTAGCCACTTCATATGCTGCCTACTCCCACACCAATAGCCCAACAACGCCCAGTACATGGTTGGTGTGTGACAAAACATACACGTGTAACACTAAGCCTTACCCTCAAGGGTTAAGGTTGTGCCATGGTTGGGTAAGGGTCGAAAGAATCAAAAGATCAAAAAAATTATATCATGTTGAAATAATTTTTCTCTACATTGACTGTTGATTTGACATGCATGATGCAACCCTCCTTATTTCAAATTGAGACCAACAATGCAAGATGAGGATTGCTAGCCTCATAGACGCTTCTATTATAGTGAAGTTGGTTAAACTGCAACCACACATTCCAATTGTTACCGTTAGATTTTTAAATAAGTACAATTCGAATAATAAAAAAAAGTGCAATGATAAGTACATTTTCTTCTTCATCCACTTTTTCCTTTTCTAGGCAAGAAGACAAAACAATATGACATCTTTTTGTGGGGCGCAACTGTAGAGACCCGAATCTTTTTCATGTCATTGCCTAGTTTATCAGGGTATTTTAGTCTTTCATGTGTCTTCATAAGTGTGTTCTTGCATAACTGGTTATCTTGAAGGTTTTCCCATGACCTGAGTTTGTCGTAGGTTTAGTATATAAGTCAAGGGGTGTTCGATGATCACCTAGATGGGTTAAAACTTATGAGGGTTGAATCATGAGATGTGAGTAGGGGTTGGAATCTAAGTAGGTGGAGTATGAAAATACCAGAGGAATGTCTTAGCATACCCTCAACTTTAGGAAGCTCTGGTTTTGTCACTGCTTATCGAAATTTAGTGATTCTTGAACCATTAGAACCTTATTGGAACCCTATTCAAAGTTCATGTTTGATATTTTTCCAGATTTTGAGTCTAAGTTAAGTCAAAAGTGAGTTTTCTGATGTTTTATTTGTTGAAATGCAGACTAGTCAACCTTAGAGCCCATTTAGACCTTTTAAAACTAAGAATTAGGAGTTGTATAGAACATCAAAGTTGTTCCCCTTCGAAAAACGAGTTCAACGCAAATTGAATCATCAAAATCCGATAAGCGAGTCAAAAGTTATGACCAAAATACCGAAGGCGGTCTCGAGTCAAAATAAAGGACATCCTGTGTGGGGCAATCGATCGCCAATAGTGGGACAACATTGTTAAAATGCGTTTTTTTTTTGTTTTAAACCTCCTCCCCTATAAATAAGCTTTTAAGTTTAGGATTTTTGGATTCTAAATCACTTTTTTACCAACCCAATTTCTTTTTTGAAGGGCGTTGTAAAGATAGGAGAAAGTTAGCGACGTTTTGAAGGGGGTCTTTTGCTCTACTGATTGAAGTTTGAGGATGCACAACTTGACACCATTTCTTACCACCCGGAACGGGTTGCCAATCGCAGGAAAAGCTTTAGCAATGGTAAATATGTCATCTCCCACCCTATCCATGTACCATCAACATTTGTTAGTTTTTAGAGTTTATGCTTAAGTTCCTATGTTATGATTGTAGATTAAATATTAGAATTTATTGTAAAAAAAAATGCCTCTGAATTATTGTGATTATTATTGGTTTACAATGGTATTGTTGTGATAATGGGGAAGGGAAAGTGTGTTGATGAACCAGGGATAAAGTGGAAACTGTTGTATATTTGGCAAATTAGGAGGAATGGATGGATATTTAGATTTAAAATGGTGGCTGAGAGTTAGGTGTGGATATTGCGATTGGATGGATTTGACGATTTATGTTTGGCCTTTTTGGGATTATGGTGGTATGCCAGATGACGTTTGGATTTGACCATGGGTTGAAAGGCTTGTATCCGAGATGGATTTGTGTATGACTATATATCATAACAATTGATACTAACGTTCCCCTGTCCGCCTGCACCAATAGTAACCATTTAAACCCACCCCTGGATCTTTTATGTTACCACTTTATATTTGGATTACAATGACCGTGACAATTGTATGGAAAAGATATAACGATATTGCCTCGCTATGATTACCTGTTGACACCTTGGAGTCTACACCTGTCAGTCATAATTCTAGCTTTTATCAAATAGCAGAATGGGGTTGCAGGCTCTAGCTATCTCGTTACTTATATAATCTACTAATCTGAACATACTATTGATTTATTTATTGCGATGCCACTTATTGCTCAGTTGAAATTTATCGACAATCACATGTCCTTTTTTATGTGATTTGTTAAAAAAAATATGCTATTTGTGAACATTCGAACTCTGAAAATCCACAACACTTTCCTGAATGGTGCACGTTAGTGCCGACCCCACCTCTTTATGAATGTGTACAAGTTTCTGATGCATTCGCTTTTAAATCGTGGATGAACCAGTTGTATTGATAATTGATGAAGTTTTTCGGTTATTGGGCCATTTAATCAAGCCTTTTGGATCTAAATTAGAGACGCACCTAGTTTTCTGATCTCACTTTGATGGTAGGTGGATAGCATGTAGTGAAGATTTACGAATGCCCTTTTGTCTAGGTTTAGTGATCTACAAGTAGTACTTTAACCGTTTTACACAGTTGTATTCCTAATTACACGTAGTATACGAACCGTAATAGCATCAGATAAAAGCACAACACGGAAATAAGGACAAGTAGGGGAATTGATGTGAGTTTATACTGACCGGAACCAACAAAAAAAGTCTAGATCA